>VWZV01000704.1:0-42172 GCA_013397155.1 Irena cyanogastra
TGACTCTGTGTTTCCCTGATTCTTTGATCTGTGGCTCACAGAGAATTCAGCTTCCAACCGAATTCAAGGTGGCACTCGTAAAGAGGCAGTCCAGCGAGAGCTCTTTTTCCTGTTACTTAACCGTCTTTCTGCCCTCCGTGGAAAAAATTGTGTCAACCTTCGGACACTGAGATCCAAACAACACAACGGTAGATGCAGTAGAAAAAGTATAGACAGAGCGTAGACGTAAGTTTGATGTGGCTTTACATGGGTCAAGGCGAAGGTGCAGCTCTGCACACTTTTATAGCCTTTTTCTATAGGCGCAGCTGTTGGATGCTTGCAATGAAGATATGTCAGTGAAAATATTAACCGCAGTTTTATCTGGAAAAGAAGACACAGTGCAGCAGCGTAATGTGTGCAACTTTAATGCTGCTAAGAGAACGGAGTGCTGTAAGAACATCTTCTGTCCTGGCACATCCACCTGTGTGATTTCTAGCTGCCTGGATTCAGCAAGAGAGAAGAAGAGAGTGCAGCAAATGTCTTCTGTCCTGGCTCATCTCTCAGTCTGAACTGTACTTGGAAACGCTTTGTTGTAACAATGAACGCTGCCACTTTGAGAAAAGGTGTTGATGCTACATATACAGTTGGGAAGGAAAGTGTTAATCACTAGCATGTTTTGTGTGGTTTACAGACTGCAAAGGGACTATGGAAAGCAGGCACTGGCTTTTTGTTGTAGGACTTTTTCTTTGCAAGCAGCTGCTGGACGTTTTGAAGGAGTTTGGGATCTGCGAGACTGAGAGGCTAGGCTGGTACCTAGTGCTTGAGAGAAAGTGTAGAGAGACAGACACAGTTCAGTGCGTGCGAGTTACGTGTTGAGCAGCTGATCATACAGAAAATGTTCTAAAAGGAAGAGGCCGAGCTGCAATTGCCTTATTTTTTTTTGCAGCTTACAAACTGCTTAGCCAACAATGAAACAATTCCTCTTCCTTCCCCTCTACAAGCAGGAACCCATTGTGTCAGTCTTCAAGAGCCAGGAAGCACAGCGGAGCTCTTCCCCGACCTGCTCCCAAGACGAAAGGGACGGAGCCAGGAGAGCGCTTGTCTTTTATCCTGGGCACTGTCGGAACTTATCTAAATAACCACACGATGGCGCTGTCGGCTCGCAAAAGAAGGCAACGCTCCCAGCCCACGTCGAAACCGCCTCGAGCACAGAGCCAAGTTGAGAACGTCCCTGCTCTCAAATCTACGGCGCCAGTACAAAAGGATTTCCCCGTTCTTCCCCTTCCAACTGCATACTCTTCTTTGCATCACACTCAAAGGGAAACACAAACTGCTTTGCCTTAACAAAGCTTTTCACTCTCTCAGGGTCACCTAACAAATTTGAAAACATCTGGCACAAACAGAGTACAAAAAAGTGCCAGCTGAGAAAGATCATGCTGCCTACAATTTCAACTGCACTCATCAAACTACGAGCACACACCCTCTTAGGGGCACTTTCCTTCTCAGCTCTAAGTATTGTGCTAAGCTTCCAGCTTCACAGAGTCAGGATCCAAACGCAACGGCACCAGGGACTGCTCACACACTAAACAGGACAAAAAGCTCAAAAACTTGGCCTCAGGATTCCCACTGAAAATTCAACAGCTGTAACCAAGAGAACTGCCTATTGGGAGAAGCCTTTAAAGTTAAGAAGACCAGCCAAAGTGCACATCCAAACGTGCTTTCCTGGCCAAAGAGGTGAACAAGAAGCCCATCTCAAAATAAATTACATTCTCTCCTCCAAAATACAAAACATCCAGGGACTGATCCACCTGCCGGGTTGAATGTATTCAAAATATAGGCCTACACAAAAGAGCCTAAGATAGAAATATATTGCTGGATTATTCCTCGCCCAGTACCTTTAGCATCTTCTCCAAAAACAGTGGCACTATATGTTTTGCTTCCCAAGGAAAGGCACACCAAGTCACTTGGCCTTGCCTTGCCTTCAGTAGCATTCTTAGTTTTACCTAGCCTACCATTGCTTTGTTTTGTTTGCCTATGCCTGCCTTGCCTGTCCCTACCTGCAACTTTCTTCCTTTGTTTTGCCTTGCCTACCACACTTTGCTTTCCCTTCTATGCAGGCAAGGCAAAACAAACCATGTGTAGGCAGTTGTAGGCAAGTCAAGGGAGCGGTTGGAAAGGCCAGAACACTGAGGGGAAAACAAATGGAGCAGTAGGTGAGAGAAGGCCCACAAGTTCTGGGAGGGGTTGGGTATAGGAAGGTGAGGCTAGTGATGGCTGGGGGAATGACTGTGATTTCCCATGGGAAATGGCCTCCGTTTTCTGCCATTCACAATGGAAGACAGTTGAGAGCCAACCTAAAAATTTGCAAACTTGGCTAGATTTCTCCAGAACTAAAGCTGACAGAAACTAGGACCCTGCATGGCCTTACAGCTCCAAATGGTAGCTCTCAGCTGAAACCAGATGCTGAAAAGATTAGTTCCTTTTCCCATGGAAAATGGCCTCTGTTTGTGGCCACTCACACTGGCAGACAATGGGGTACCAACCCAAAACAATGCAAACTTGGCAGGATTTCTCCAAAACTAAAGCTGACAGAAACAAGGAGCCTGCATGGCCTTACAGCCCCAAATGCCTGCTCTCAGATGATACTGAGATCCTGAAAAAATGAGTTTCCATGGGAAAATGGCCTCTGTTTGTGGCAGGTTCCACTGGCAGACATTGGGATACTGTGGGACTGACATTTGGTATATCTTAGAGAGATCCAGTACCAAGCCTGAATTTTCCCAAGTGCTGTTTTTCACTTTAATTTGTTATTTTCTTGTGTGTGCATTTTCAAAATATACTTTCTCTATCTCATCCAATAGTAGTAAAAAAAATTGTGTCATTTAACCAATCAAGTAACTTTTAACAAAAAATCCTATAAAAATTTATTAATATAAATGCCTCCTGATTCTTTAGAATTTCATAATCCTTCTCCCCTATCTATGGCAAACAGTGACAGGGTGCCAACCTAAAAATTTGCAAACTTTCCTGAATTTCTCCAAAACTAAAGCTGACAGAAACTAGGACCCTGCATGGCCTTACAGCCCCAAATGCCAGCTCTGAGCTGATACTCAGACACTGAAAAGATGAGTTCATTTTCACATGGAAAATGGCCTCCGTTTGTGGCCACTCACAGTGTCTAACAGTGGGGTGCCAACCTAAAAATTTGCAAACTTTCCTGAATTTCTCCAAAACTAAAGCTAACAGAAACTAAGATCCTGCATGGCCTTACAGCCATGTAATTAGATGACAGTGGCTGCAGAGACCAGAAAACATATGGGTTTAGATTCTTTCAGCTTAGGCACCACTGACTTTGCAAACTGGTAATACAATATTAAAGAAAAACAGTAATTCCCATATGCTTGCATTTTTAAAGACAGCATGGAATTTATTGGAGGCCTCTGTTTTAGTTGAGCAATGGGATGATTGGCTCTCACATTTGACATGGGGAAAAGCTTGTTGCTGGGGGGCGTGGCATGACAACACCTGACCTACAATCACGTTAGAAGAAAGTAGTCGCTGCCAATGGACGGCGAAGAAGAGTTAACTAACAGACATGTGGAGGGGCCAGGGTTGCCTAATACAACCCCCAGGAGCATAAAAGGCAGAACAGCTATTTGTAGAGGAGCACATGGCGGCTGGTCTCTGAGCATGCTGTTATTTTTCCTTATTCAGTCCTTTGTTGTATTTTGTCAAGATTGGATAAACCTTTGAAATTTTACAGTGAGAGGTCATTTCTCACACCTCTATGCAATTAGAGAGTGTTATAAGTAGGAGTAACAGGAATATGATTTGTGTGAATTCCTCTTCAGTTTGTTCTTTTGCTTAGGAAACAGTTCTGAAGGAGACATTTTCTGCCTGATGTGTAATATGTTTAATATGTTGCTGGTACTTGGAGATTTTCCTAACAGTAAGCATGTAGTGCTTGGCTGAGGTTTTTATACTTCTTTTTATAGGCGTCAAGGATGCCACGTGCAAAAGAGAGTGACTGATGGATGTTTCTAATCAGTTGAGGTAAAGATCAAAATACACAATAAAATGTTAGTCTTCTAGAAGAAACAAGAGAAACCAAAGACAGAGCAAAAATTTATTATGTAGTTTTGTCTTTAAATGTCTTTAAATTTCTTTAAAAATTTAAATTTAAATTTCTTTTTGTCTTTAAATGTCTTTAAATTCAAATACTAAGTTATATTCCCTGTAGCACACAAATGCTGCTTTTTAAGTAATTTCAAACATTTCAACAAGATGATCTTCATGTGCTTGTTTATATGGAATAAAGATGCTGGCAAATGCAGCGTGCTCGGTTGTAAGATTGTGCTCCTAAATTTCATGCGCAGTTAGTATTAGTAAGTTTTTTCTCCCTGCACTGAAAAGCCTGCTTTTGACCTCACACAGTTTGCTTGGGGATGAAAGAGGAAGAATCTAAAACACTCTGTGTTGAAACAGTCTGAATCTGCCATCTTGAAAGGAGAAAACACATATGATAAGAGTTTATTTCTTTAAAATCACAGATGTGGTGGTGCTGCAATTGAATATAAAAGGGATCTAAGTATAAAGTTTAGATTGACATTTCCCCAGTAGTATTTAGCAGCATTCAGACCTGAAGTTATTTTAGGTATAATCCTGTGGTCTGTTACTTCCTGTGTGCATACTGAGGTACAGGCATTTCAGATCTGCATTGTAGATGTCAGATTTAAGTGGAATTCTGTATGCATCAGGGTAGGCTGAACACACTCCTGACTTTCCACATTGTCTGCAGTGGAATCAGGTTTATGCTTCTTACTTCCAAAAATTCATAATGAAACTCCAAGTATCTAGTTTATGAGGTTTGAAAAGATAATTTAGATTTCTTTCTAGGAATTCAATTACTAAGAGAACTAAATTGGAAAAGAAGTCTACTGTGTAATTGCAGCTGTAATAAATATATACAGTAAAATCTATCAGGATTTTGTGGTTAAATAACAAGTTTGCTTAAAAGCAGCAGCAACTACATTATCTTTACATCATTCATACACTATAAATAAGAGCAGGATAATAAGACAATCTTCTCTAATTTCTGTGCCAGTGAGGGGCTGACTTCCTTTACAGATTTGTGAGGCTGTGTAGTAGCTGGAAGGAGAACTGTTCCTCTACTAGTGTTTTCTCAGCACTGAGTCCCTGAGCTTGAACCCTGTTAATAATCCATGTGGCTTTTGTTGTGTTTACACTTGTCTTTTCCTCTAATATTACAATTCCATTGGTGAATACACTGGCATCATATCCTGTGCTTTTCAAAACTGTATCTGCTGAACATCCTAGTTCAAATACTGATGTTAAACACAGTTTGCCCTTTATGTTGTTTATATTCATGCTGCTAAAACGAATACCTTGTTTTAGCAGGGAAGAGTGCTTGTAACTTGATGAGTGTCTTCAGATTTGAATACCTGTGGGGAAACCTGTGCTAAACAAACCATAAAACTGGAGTTTAAGATTAACTCTAAAATAAATTAAAACTCAGTAAGCAGCAGACATGAAAAGAATGTGGTGAGGAATTCAGCTCAGGGGGATTCATTGATCATATCTCTCTTGAAAACAAGACAACAAGGGCTACAGAAAACTTTTGGCTGGTATGTGCTTTTGGAACTCTCTTGAGGGTATCATTAGCCAAGAACAAGAGATGCGTTTCACCAATCCTAAATAAATCAGTGCTGTGGATGAAAAGGGGCTTTTGTGACAGAGCAGGGCATCAAATTTTGGAGATGTCTTTTTTCTCCTTGTATGTGCCTGGTTTGTAGATGATTCCTCTGTTGTCTGCACCTCCCTTTTTGCAGCTAAAATAAAACAAATTTATTAAATAATTGTAATGCCAATGAAGGAAAAGCATGATTAGTTAGTTAAAGTTGTCCATTATGCATGTATGAGATTATTTTTCTCTGTACTAGTGCAAATGTCACAGTAGCTTATTGTTTCAAATATTTCAGGAGAACACATTTTGTATGCAAGGTAAATGCTGAATGCAAAGGGAATCAGGTTGCAGGGAAATTTGTAACCTTATATTTTTTTTTCCAGGATGTGGCTTTGTTGGCAAACTATGGCTTAATGATCTTTTGGCAGTATGTATTCTTCCTCTAAAATGTTGTGACCTTTGGGAGAGGTTTTCCTAAAAGTCCATTCTCCTTGTTTCACTTACTGTTGAAGGAAAAAATGGAAGTATCCAAAAAGCAATTAGGAGCAGCAGTGCCAGCAAAAAGAACAAGAAAAGAAAAAATGACATTTGAGAAATAGAAAAACTAGTTAAGTCTATTATTGACCCAGCCTCATATCACACAGGGGAAATAACGTCTACAGTAATAAAAACAAATCATAGTTTGTAGGAAGAGATCATGTCTTCTAAAAGATCAAACTTAATCACTATAAAAAATGTGCAAAGTTTTGGACACGCAGGCACTTCTTTGTGTCAGAGGAAGAATATGGTTTGAATTTTTTTGTGATGTGATATCCAGACATCTTACCTCTTCTTCTTCAGTAGCCAGAATGCTACTGCAAGAATGATGAGGACTCCCAGAATGCAGGCTATCACAACAGATACCATAAAACCTAGGAAAAGAGGGAAAATATGCACACTCCTTGAGTGGAGAAGGTGAGTCTCTCGTCTGTCATAACATTTGCATTCTGCATCTGCAACCTTTCTACAGCCTGGTCACACCACTGTGACTATGAATGGGTAATGTTGCACAGATGTTCTCTGGAATGTCCCAATCCCAAGATGCCTCCACAGTTCACAGTGCTGTGCCATGAGACACATACTGAAGTCACAATGCCAACATGGAGGCACCAACACAGCAGGTCATAGCAGGACGATGATTTTTATGCCATAATAAATTCGAGATCATAAGCAAACCCAAAGAATTAAACCCAGGCAATCAAGGATGTTAAATTCAATGCCTTTTGTTTTCCCACAGAGAACACCCCTGATTGTGGGCAGCTGAAGAATTATATGCTTTGCTGTTGATAGCATTGCTTAAAGGCATCAAAGAAGGTAAAAATTAATTCAGGATGTTGGTATGAAGAACTGAGTGATCTCTTGTTTGCATTAAAATTTAAGGATTATCATAATGCTATATTTGTTAGTGAGCTTCATGTACATTTTTGGCAACGAAAGTACTTTTTATTTATTTTGGCCTCCACAAAGGTCCTGGAGGTGAGCTCTCTTTTCTTAACTGCATTTTCTTAATTTATTTACGCATTGTTTTTTTATATTTTATCAAATGACTGTTTCTCACTAAGCAACATCAGACCACTTTCAGACTCAAACTGACAGGTTTCATGTATTCCATCTACACATTTTCTCCTATTAAATCAGTTGTTGATGAAACACAAATGTAAAATGCAGAGTTCAGCTGCATTTGACCCATTAATTCGAAGTCCAGCTGAATGAAAGAAGCTCGCAATCCATGGAATTGAAGAAGAGCTGTTATACAAAAGATGAGTTTTGTCATAGTAAAGATGTCAAATGGACACAAAAATATAATACCAAAGAGATAACTGTAGAAAAAGAGCTTGTAGTTTGAAGAAGAAGAGTAGGGAGCTCTTCTGTCTGATGAGACGATCTTCTTAGAAAATTTAGTTAGATAGTATTTCAGCCTGATACCCTAATCAACACTAGACACGAGTTCTTGTTTAACTCAGGTGGTTAGAACATTGTAGCAAATTCCAGCTGTATGTATGTGAAGGTGATTTTATTGGAATAAATTGCTGATAGACAAAATATATTATAAACATGTGTGAGTTTTGCTGTGTAATCCTTAAAGATTAGAGGCTTTTTGAAATGTGGTTCTTATAAACGGTGAGCATGAATTTAGATACTCGTTACTGGCATCAAAAATGTGGATGACTGAACACCTCAGTCATTTTCAATTTTGCTACAAAACACAGGCCGGTTGGCCACATCTTGTCATGTCTGTGCTCAGGTGAAGGTGGCAGCTCAGGCTTGTCAGTGATAAGGCAGAAAAGTTGCTCTCAAAATCTGCTTAATAGGGGCCTAGGTGTGCACTACAGGATTTCTTTTGCAAATTTCAGTGGTTGCCTGGCTCAATCCTTGATGCTGTGCATGGCCTCTCCCTCTCTTCTTAATAGGTGTACTCTGTTCCTATAAGAGGTGCAGCTGACAGCAACAGGCTGGGCACTTGCAGCAGCCAGGTGTACTTCCTTGGGCTTTGACAGGAGCCTTTTTTCCTTCTTTTTTTTTTTTTTTCCCTTCTTTCCTTTTTTTGCCCTTTAGGTGAGGGACTGCATCTGTGAGGGAGCTTTTGTGACTGCAGCAAGTGGAATGTGAGATTACAGGGACAATTAATACCCTTTTTGAAATGGGTTGAACATTTTTTCTATGGTTCACTGATAGAGTCAGTGAGCTTTTGTAACTCAATGTACTTAGACCGAATAGGGTTTCTATTAAAGTAGCACTGAGCAATGTCTTTCATAGCCATAGAGACCAATTCTGGGGTGTGAACAGCCGGATGGGCAATAACCCCTACAGTTTAACTCTTCTAAGTCATTCCAGCTTCAAAGATACATTCAAAATGCTTTTATGGCTGGTGTCATCTCTGCATGGGAGCCAATAATGTGGCTCAGGAGAGGGAGAACCAAATGTTATTATTTGGTTTGGCTCTGGTTCACAGCAACAATTTTGAGAGTCACATCTAGGACAAGTTTTCTCCCATAAATGGAAATAATAATGCTTACACTATTTCTGTGAAGTGTTTGGAGATTCCTAGATGAAAAACATAGTGTCAGATTTCCAGTTACTGGCTTTGTGAGTTGTAACTCTCTACCTTCTACTATTAAGTACTGAGTGGGATTTATAGAGAGAATATAGTCAGGTGCTGAAAGGTCAGCTTAAGAAACAGATGGAAAACTGCATTTCTCATTTCTGACTGACCACTCGGACTCAGCAGATCAATAGTTCATAGGCGTTGTTAGGAATTGACAACATACCCTTGCCAAGCCCACCAAGTAGTGAATTTTGATAAAGAGAGGATGAGGGCAGAAAATTTAAAAGTTGGATTGCTACAGAGGATTCCGTGGTGAAGCTGTCATAATCACAAGGGAGGTGCTCACTCTGGAACTTCTGGTACTTCAGGAAGCACTTCTGCAGTGGCATTGCTATAGTAGATTGTTTGTGCAGGGATTTAAGACCTGCAGCGGCAGCCTTGGTCTCAGAAATGTGGAAGCTGTATTGCAAATTCTGCTGGTTGAAATTGTTGTACATAATCTGACTTGAGCAGAGATTTGAAGAAGATGATTAAAATAACCATTCTGGATCCAACTAGGTCTCCAGTCAGCAGCCAATGTTTGAGACTGGAGGTTGGAGAATAAAGTTTTAACCTCTTTGTGGTCATAAAAGAATGCCATGGGGGGGCGTTTTTCCGATTGGCCAATCCTTAAAAGCAGAAAAAAAGGCTGACATACTCTATTTTTTCCCTCTTTCACTATTCATTCAGCTTTTCATTTACTCAAAATACGTGTTTGAACTAGTATCAGTTCATATATTAATCACAGAGATGTTAAGAACTGTTGATAATTTGGTAAATCTTTTTAGGTATTATGTTTGGAATCTAGCAACAAGAGAATTTCTAGTGTAATTCTCATTTTAAGAGATCAGCCAACTTTTAGTGACAAATCTAAATCATCTCTGATTTCAGAGAAATGTTTTGCCCAGGATTTGTTTTGGCTGATCTCTAATTTTCACTTTTCTCCTTTATAGCTTTCTATTAGAAGAGATACTTTATGAAAGGGTCTGTCTGCAGAGGGGAATGGCAAGAACAGCTACTGCAGTGTGCCTGCAGGGAGCTGTTTCTGTTGTGTCTAAAACAGACAACTCCTGTGTTTTCTGTTCTTTCATTGTTCTTAAACAGTGAAGAAAATGGCAGGCAAAGTTGAAATGATGTGCTAATACATTTTATTAATTTGAAGGTTTACTGCTTGGCTAATCTTTTTGGTGAAGTCTGCTTTTCCTTTTAGAAATCTTTTAATTTCAAATAGTGCAGTGGCTTGCCTACAATCATCTGCCTTGAGTGTACATGCCAGCTTCACAGATCCTGAAGAGTATTTGTTTGCAAGACATCAAAGAAGTTGAAACAATACATTTTGCACAAACAATGTACTCAAAGGCCTTTCTGTGGGGTACAGCTCAGCTTCTCACCACAGATGCAGACTTTTGTGCAAAACCCCCCACCAAACTTACGTGTTGTTGTTGGGTAACACTACAGATTTAAGATTTTGAAACAGTTCTTCCTCATAAAATGGTCTTTTTATTTTCATTTGTAACACTGAATTGTACAATCCAGTGTTATGAATTGTATTTATTTGCCAAGTTTGAATTTCTCAAGGACTTCTTCTGATTCTGTGTAATTTTCCCAAAACAGTGTCACTGAAAGGCAAAGCTGTGACTCCCTTTAAATGTGTGGTCTGCATAAGATCAAGCCTGACCTTGTTGAGAACCAGAAAATGTCACTGGTGAGACAAGGCCATCTTAAGCACTTAAGCTGGCTGAAACAGCTCAGCTGCGAGCTGTTTAGTATTTAGAGTGACAGCAAATACTTCTGCAAGCATGACAAGGCCAATCATATCTTCCTTCTTTTATCTCCTTGCCTTTGATCAGAAGGATTGCAGGGCTTGCCTGATACTCACTGTGGAAAAAAATTCTTACCTACCCTGGGAATATCTTATTCTTGTACAGTTGCCCATGCACCAATGCAATATGAGAAGAAAAGGCAACAAAGTGAACTGCAGAGATAGCTGTGTTTTGTAGTGGTAGAGTGGAGCAGGACTGCCATTCCAGTGCTCCACGTTTACGTAGATCAATGTGCACTGTTTCTTTGCACAGAAGCATTCATACAACTCACCTTCATGGAAGGAGATAAAAACCAGTCTTTCATGGAATTCCTGAACGTTTCTGAAGTTATCAACCGTTTCCAGGGGTTCTGGGTCATCACCCTCTGTGCAGTACATGGCTGTTTCCAGTGCTAGTAACTATAAAGGGAAGCACCTGTTCATCTCCCAGAATACAGAGAAAGCAGTGCCAGTGTGTGATTGCTGGGAGCGCTTGGAAAAAAGAAAATGGTGTAGTCAAAGGGAACGGGATGCAGTAAGTAATAATTAAGTTCATGTGGCCTGTGAACCCAAATACAGAATAATGTGTAAACAGTGTGTCATCTCCAAGTCCATACCTGTATTTTGTTTACATCCTGATGAAACTACTGCTTACTATCAGATTGTCTGCCAGGAAAACTGGATGGGAGGAAACATGGTACATTTCCAGCATGCTCTCCCTGCCACAGTCTGACTCCTAAGAAGTATTAAAGGCTACTTTTTGGAAGAACTCTTTTGGTAGAGACACGGTCTGACAGAATGGACAAAGTTGAGAATGTATTTTCAAAACAAGGAGCTTGAGTAATTTGATCCGAGATTTTATTAATAATATTTTGCCCCGTGTCTCTAATTAGGTGAATCAGAAGATAGTGATTGTGAGTTTATAGTCTAGGTAAGTGGCCATCTAAGAGCAAAAAGAAGTTAATTAGATGAGCACAAAAAATGTAAGTTGGGAGAAAAGTTACGGAATTCAAGATGGATAAATAACAAAACACAACCTTTTTAGAAACTTTCCAACCCACCCAAGTCCATCAGGATCAAAGTAGTACTAAAATGCTTGGTGAATAATGTTCAGACAAGGAGCCCAGACAATAATCTGCAGGTAACTCATGGAAAGACTTAGAGCAGGGAGTAAGAACATAATGAAAATCAAAACCCATCTCACTTTACTGAGATTTTTTCAAGCTGATACTGTACCAATTGCTGTGCAACTGTCTGTCGTTCTGGCCAACTGAGAACGTGCTAACAACAAACAGAATGGGATTTATGTGAGTTCTGTGCTGTTCTTCCCACTTAAAGGATTTTAGCAATGGTCACCTTTCAGTTTTACAGGAACATAAGAGAAATCCAGGAAATGAGAATATGTATTTATTGTTCTTTAGCAGACATCAGTCAGGGAATTGTGCTCTGTTGGAACTTGCCTGCTCTTGAGAAATTTTAACGGGGTGTCGGAAAACGGTCCAGAGAACGCTTGGGTAGCAGGGAGGAGTTGTCAGGGATCCTTCATAGTGATAATACTCATCCAGTCTGTCAGGAAGCAGTTCTTGCATATTGAAAGCAGGGACCAGGACTTTCTGATCTAAAAAAGGGGGTTCATGTTAAATATTGCATCATGACTACACAGGTAGTGTATCAGTGAAATGAATTTCCTTCCTGGTAAGTAGGATATTCTCAGTGTCATATCACTAGGATAAGAAAAATACCTTTTAGCAGAGGCAATCCCAGTTTAATAAGGACTACAGCTCTTTAAGTTTCCTATGCACAAATCTTGTCTGAGACCCAAATCAGAGTCCTCTAAGATAAACTGTGGCCATATTAACTAAAAAACACCATATAGAACAAATAAGGCCCAGTCAGAATCACATGGGGCATGCTAGCCATACACTTTCCCCAGGAATGCTCTGCATTTGGAAGTCTTTCACATTTTGTGACAGACCTGCCTGGGATCTCTGGACTGTTTCTTCAGCCAGTTCAATCCCTCTCAGGGTGACACCTGATACTCTCAGCCATTCTCAGTCTGATTTAGCCACTCACCCTTGTATTTCACATTCCCGAAGTTCCTGAGGATCTTTTCACAGGATGGGTTGAAGGGTCCGATCTGCAATGATCACATTATCAACAGCTGTAAATCACTAGTCTGAATATGAGTCTGTGCTTCTGGCCTGTCCTAAGGCAAGTGCCTCCTCTGTCCAGATATGTATGTACTAGAATGCCATAAGTATTTTATAACTCAAAACATTCCCTCTGTCCTCAGAGCCATGATAATATTCCTGCTCCAGGGCTATAAGAGCTGCTGTGTTGTATTGCTGCCTTTACAACTGCAGTGCAGACCTTTTGTGTGCACTGACCCTATTGCCCTTGCCTGCTCAGATTGCTGTGCAAATGAAGAGAGCATTGCAGGCAGAAGTTCTCAGCTGCCAGGCTTCTCAGATCATCTCCTGGTTTCCAGTCAAGGCCACATTTTCCCACCTACAAACATTTTTATTCTGCTGCTTCTCACAGTCCAGAGAGGTAACGAATGACACCGTTGGGTACCACAGAGCCACAGGGCTACAACTCAACTATCTGACAAAGGCTATAACTCATCTATCACACCAGACTGTGTTTTTCAACTGCTACCAGCAGCTTTTCAGTCTAATAATCCATGCCTTTTTTATGAATTCTTCAGAGCTGGTGCTTAGCAACTCCTCTAACAACCAGACATAATAAACTGGTGTCCTTACATTAACTGTAACAGCCACCAGCTGTCTGAATGGATTTCCAAGATCTAATCTCCATTGTTCACTAACTTGATTTTCAAATACCATTGCTTAGAAATAATCAGAGTCCCAGTATTATTTCCTAGTGTAATACACAATACTCTGACACTTTTCACAGCTACAACTTCCGAATGAGCTGAAATTTAACACAAAATTACTGTCAGAATCTTAGAGGTACTAGGAAATGAGCTTGGGTAATATCAATGAGAGCTTTGTTTGCTAACTGGAACATTTTACTTTTTGATGGAAATGTGGAAACTTGTGGTTTTGGTTTGTTATGCTGCAGAAAATCCTCACATTTAAAAATTACCTTTCCAGTTATCTTATTGAGGAGTTCTAATCCTCAGTAAGAGTTATTTATGTACAAGCTACTAATTTTTTTCTTTTTGTTTAAGATCGTTATTATCTTCATATGTGGGACTTAGAGGAAAATTGGAAAGCTGTTCTGATACCTTAAAATAATGTCACATACTCGTTTTCTATAATGTGTGATTCAAAGAATCTGGGAAGTTAGCAGGGAGAAGACTGTGGTTAAATCCTAATTACATACCATGGTCAAAGGCAGGGTTGTGCCTGCCTGTGCCTCTCTGCTGTATTCAAAATGCTTCCTGCTACAGTAGGCAGCTGTGAGTAAATGAGCTTGAAATTCACTGTTGCCTCTTGTTTGATAAATGCTACCTGTCATTAGTTTGTAAATGAATGCAAAAATGGATTTAACATAGCTGAAGTTAATTTACTAAAAAACATGAGGAAACACTCAGAATTCCTCTTTTCGTAGCATTTGATCCTGGTTTAGTATGTGCTGCTAGAATCTGACCCTTTTATTTTTATGTGAAAGGGGAAAGGAAGATCCTTTATTCACCCACTGTATTGTTAAATAATGTAGGTAATTTTGTACGTTAAAGGTCTCTCATAACTGAATGATTAAAAGTATATTTTAAACAAAGAGAAGATAAAGATCCTGCATCCTACCTTGAGGAGAACAGCCAAAACAGCCAGTCCATCCGCTTTGTCCATTGCTGCTGTTATAGCTGGGTATTTCTCAGAGTTGTAATGTACAATATGCAGCTACAAAGGAGGAGATACTTTTTACAATAACATCTGGGTCATGCTCACATTTATGTTTCACAGTTAGAAAGGACTGTGCAGCCACCTCAGGGTAAGACAATGCAGGAGGGTTCTTCAGTGATTTCTGGGTGCAGTGGTAAGGACTTTTTCGAGAAAGGCAGAAGGTCCTGGGACTCGCAGCCCTGCTGTAGTTGAGTTATACACAGCCCACCACCCCCACCCCATGATGAGGGGAGAAAGAGGATTCATGACTTCAGCTTCAAGGCATCTTGACTGGAGTGCTAGTAAATTTTTCAGAAAAAATAACACCTTAGCACTCCAGTATTTGGAATGCAAACCCCAGTGTTAAATATAACTAGAGAAGACCTGGATTCCTAAAGTGCTGTTATGCAAGCAAATTATTCGGACTAATTTCTTTTTTAAATAATTTTGAGGTAAATATCTGGTTGGTACTGCTTATCAAAATCTATTCCCAAATCCATAATTTAGAAATTAGAAAAGATAAAGAGTTTGTCACTGTATAGGAGAAGGTGAGTAAAGGTAAACAGAGCATCGCTGCTGTGCAGTTAAAAGTTACCTCAAGTGACCCGGTGCCAGTTCTGGGTTAAGAATTTAATTCCAGCTCCCTGACTTAGCACATCCAAATCCATCTTTTTTTGTTGTGCACAACCCATTTTTTGTATATCCCCAGATCATAAATACTTGGCTTAGAACATCACAGCCTTTTACAGTCACTTACCCAAGAGACAGATCCCACTTTGAAGCAATAGGACCTGCCCAGCCTTCTTTGCTTTTTTCCCTGATCTGAGCTGGCCTGCTTACCTCTGCTGCAAAATGCTTCCCGCTGACAGTGTGCTCAGAGCCTTCGGACTTATTTTGGTTTCCCCAGTGCAGGTGAAGTTGAGATGCAGTGTATTCAAATGGGAGGTTTCTGATGGACATAGCAGGTGATAGATACATTTTCACTGTAAGCAGACCAAAACCAGATAGGAACAAATGATACCACAGATCTCAAGAACAGGGCAAATAAAAATACCATGTCTAAGCATATTATATATGCTTAATGAAAAAAGCAGATTCTTAACTTAAATCCGTCTCAGTCTGTGGTAGGAGATAAACACTTCTGTTCTCTTTAAGCCTTTCTTGGTAGATCAGGATTTAGAACATACCTGTTTCTATTTTCCTAAATATGTGAATTGAATGTGACAATTGTTGCTAGTGGAAATCTTTCTTCTCCCTGAAGAATGTGAATTTATCTCAGACATTGAAGAGACAATGATTGATATGTTGAAACAAAATTTAGGCTCATGTACCTTTTTTCAATCCCCTTATAATAGTTGAAAATGGCTTAATAAATTAATATTTCTCATGGTAATTTATATCCCCTATTATATTGAACTCTGCTGCCTCTTAATCTTTTTTTAGGAGCACATGATAAATCCAAATAAACTCCCCCCTTTCTTTGCTGCTCTCAAAACCTAGAACACTGATGTCAACCAGCAAGATAATCCCAGGCCTTAAGAAGGAGCGTTTCCTCTCTTGACGTGCTGGAGGGAGACTTTTGTATGCATAACCCTCCCTTCTGCTCGCTAAGGCTCTCCGGTGAGGAAGGCAGCCTGGGTTGTTGGGTTTTTTGTGTAGAAATAACAGTAGTAATTCTCAACCCAGCAGAAACTTCTCAGTTGTTCACTTGGAGCATTTGGTACTTCATAAAGCAATGGCTTATGTCAAGAACAGATTGATTGTTTTGCAATTTGTCTGTATTATTTTCCAGAGTGAATAAAGTTTGGTTTTGGACTGCTCTGGACATGTTTTTCAGGGGAAATAAGGCTCAAAACTCTAGTGAAGTAACAGCTGTGATCCACTGTATTTTTAGGCTCCTACTGAAAAGTGGTTTTTTGAGCTCTCCTGTTTTCAGCCTAGCTGAAGTAGGTGATTGTGTCTGGATGAGCTGGCTGGTGAAGAACATCAATTATATATAGGAATGACTTGACAGCACAATACTGGTTTCCAGTACAGCACATCCTACTGGTTTCCTCTAGCTGAAAGAGAAGTTAGCAGCAGATAGTATAATGATCAGTCCAACAGAGGCTGATTTTTTGTTACTTAGAGGTAAATTAATTTGTTTCCAAGTGCGGTTTCTAGAGTAGGATGCATCTCTACTGCTTTCTAGAAGGGCGCTGGCCTTGGAAATGAATTCCCATTTTCTTGAGAGGGTTATACTTTTGTCTCGGCTTTCTTTAGGAAATAATCGAACTTCGTATTTCAGGGATGAGATCTGATCAGTGGTAGTGACTTAGGTTCTCCAAGGAATTTGCTATTACCTGTGTGACTATTTTGGGAGGAACAGGCTCTCAGCGCTGTTCTTCTGCACTCTGGCACCCTTCAAGTACACAATGGCAACATTTCCTTCTCTGCCCATTGCCTGTCACTTACATCAGCCCAGTGCACTCAACTGTGACAGTCCAGTCGTTCACTCAGGACCAAGGTTTTTTAGGAAAAGAGGGCTCACAAGGAAAGGATGTTCCAGCCATTCCTAGTCTGAAGCAACCTGGTTTTAAAGGAGAAGTTGATCAAGAGGAAAACCAGGAATCTGTCACAAGAGGTTGGCCCTTACGGAAGAATGGGCTTATGATGTTCAATTGAGCAGGTAAACTTCACTGAAGAATGATAAAAAAGTGATTTTTACATGTTGGTCAATTTGTAATCAAGCATACGAGAGCAGAGGCCATTTTATAATGCAGGTTATTTCGACACTTCTGCAATAAAAGAAGATACAAAGAAGGAGAGCTTTATAACTATTCTTATTTCTGTCTCTTCAGGTGTTTCAGGAGGGAATGAAAAATGGTGGAGCTGACTCACTGGTATTGTATATTATGTCATTACAGGGGATCTTTATGACACAGCGTCATCGCTGCCTGTTACCTACTGTACTGACACTAATTTAGTGCTACTGTGGGGAGGGCCTGTTTTGTACACTATTTCTAATTATTTTTCTGTCTTCTTACCTATCACTACCTATCACTGTCTATCTTACCTTACACTAAAGAGGTTTCTGTCTCAAATCGAAAGAACAGAATGGTGCTCCTACATTTTTTTCCTCTTCCCCAAGCCCTCACGTAGTTTAGTTGAGCTGCTTTGATGAATGAGACCTATTGCTCATATGTTATCAGTTAATCTCTTTTTAGCAGAATCACAAAGTCTATTTCTGTTTCAGTGCACCACAACCAAAGTAATAAGAAAACCTTGGGCATTAATTAATGCCTAGACTTTATTTTAAATTTCTTTATTTATAATTTGACTTACTGGGAATTCATTTGTATTTAGTACATTCCCAGATTTCTCTAGCCTATTCTGTAGATGTAGGTATGCTGATGTGAAGGCTTTCTTATCTGATTAGCAGCTTAATTTCATCTAATAATCAAAGGAGTCCACCCATGAAGTAAAAAAAACGAGTTCCTGCAACTCTTTCTTTTACCATTCCTTTCTGTCCGTGAGCTCCCTTACCTGAATGGGCATTATTGATCAATGTAAACTGGTAAGTGGAAGGCATGTTATAGCCTATGAATTCGAAAGGCAAGAGATTAGAATCATACTGGAGAATAGCTTTGTGGAAATCAATTGGTGATTGGAATACTCCTCCACAAAATGGGTATTTCTTTGGCCAGGCCTTCTCTCCATCAAGACCTGTGTGAATTAACAGAGACATATTTGTCAAACCTTTACTATGCAGTTAACACAGACATTCTCCTGTGTCAGCCTTCACACAAAATTTGGAAAAGAAGCCTTGTCTGAATTTTTAAGACTTGTTTTTAAAAAATAGGACTTCATTAAAACGGAGGTAATGACGGATATGATCATTTTTCTGAAGGGTGTTGTGACCTAGAGACAGGTCTGGTTGTATCAGACCCTCAGACTTTTCCTTACTGTGCAAACTGTCTCACACTATCTAACAGGATTGTATAACCCACAGTGAAAAGCTAACTTGAAAAAAATGGAAGGTGTTGTGGTAATTTGACCTTCAATAACTTGCTTGAACTCTGGTGAAACTTTTCTTCATCACAGCCTTTTGCCCAAGGTAAGATCTACAAAGAATAGATCAAGAGAATTTTAATTGTGCCTTTGATTTAATTGCACATTAACAGCTAGCAGCTGTTTGCAGACTGTAAGATAAGATGATTTGGATTTAAATACCAGAAAATGTACTTGCAACTTGTGTTTCTCCTTGTCTCTGAACATTCATGATTCTTACCAAGGTAGGAAGGTCCTTACGGATCACCCAGCCTGATCTGTGTAATACAGGACACCGCGCCTGGATCAATTTCTACTTCCATGAGACCATTTTTTTTTCAGAAGGGAATAAACATCTACTCTTCCTTTAAGTATTGCAGATGAAAGATACTTCATTAGTGCCCAAAGGATAATTACTCTTCTTGGCAGATAGCTTTTCACTATGAGCCTGCTGTTCCCATACCTTTGTTTCTCATCGAAGTGCTTATAATATAGAGGATATAGTTTCTCTCTTCTCTTAAACTGTGTAGGTAGAGTCCCTTGAGTCTTTGATTAGAAGGCTTCTTTTCCAAAACTATAATATTCCCAGTGGCTTCTTTGAAGATCAGGTCATCAGTGGCAAAGCCAGTTCAGGTATTTTCTGAAGGAAATTAACAGGCAGGAGGATACTAGTAGCAGTTCACTTTATTTACATGGAAGACAATTGCCAAATGAGTAGTGATGGTGAACCTTACTTAAACATAGTGCATGTGACAGAATCAACAAGATCAATTCTGCTGCTTAAAGATGGACTTACTTCCTTTGTAAAGCTGTTTAAGAGTATTCAAGACATAAGGTTAGCTGGTGACATTGCAGTGTGGATACTCAGACTCAATCAGTGCTTTTCAGTATAAATAGGCCTTGCTGTTGCTGTAACTTAAATTTTTGACTCCAGTTCACTGACAATCACATCAATTTCTTCTTACATCCTTGTGATACTATCTTAAAGTTGCTGAAATTCTTTTTAAAAGCTAATAAATGTTATGCTGACATTATAGAAGCGTCTCCTCTACCTATTTTTGGCAAATAACCAATACATCCAGAAGAGCATAAATTCCATACTATGGAATACATACTGAAGAATATTTCCCAGGAAAATATGCATTAGGATATACCAAGAAATGACAGTTTCTTAGGTTCAAGCTTGCTGTTCACGACAATGACACTGAAATTTAACACTTTACAAGGAGCTAAGATGTCAGAAAATTGGTGAGAAGCCTTTATTGTAAGAAGACTACAATAATTTTAAAAGGTTTGATAAGGTAGTGAGTTTGCAAGAAGATTTTAATATGTTACATATCACAGCTTTGGAGATTTGAAAATTAAATAGGTGATTGATGTATAAAATAGAAGTCTAATCACAGCCAGGGAGTCATGAAGTATCAATCATTTTTTCAGTGCTGTGTTTGGCTTACTTAAATGTCTGGAAGAGTTGGCAAGAGAATATGGGAACTTTGCACCTGTGTCACCAGTTCAGAAGGAAAACTTTCGTCTTTTCTATAAAATGATGCAGCTATCACAGTCTTTATGTACCTTCACCCTTTTCTTGACATAAATCTGCAACTTGACTCACAGGCCTTTAAGCTACAGAACGTTTTGCTTGTTTCTCATTCCTGCTCAATTAAAAAAAAAACCCAACAAAACCAAAAAAGACCTCTTTTTTGGTTCAAACCCAGTTTTTGTAAAAGTTCTGGTTTTTGTCATGTAGTCTTTCTAATTTCAGTGCCTCAAAACTCCTGTCTCAAAGAGCTGAGCTCACTGCAGCTTAGTTTTGCATATGTGAAATTGAGATTTCCAAGGTAGATAAACCACACAGCTGGAAGGCATTTCTCAGTTCCAAAAATGAATGATTGATTGTGAACCAGATTTTCCTATTTCTGTGCCAGTACACTCAGATAAATGCAGTGGAAATCCCATTTTGTTTACAAAGGCTTTGTATGATCCCTATTGAATAAAGAACAGCATGTGCATATAAGATCGGCCTGTGTTACATGTCCCAAAAGATATTAATGTAAGAAGTGTTGCAAAATTACCTTCAAAGTTAATTTCCTTTTTGTGTGACACATTTGTGACCTGGGCATTTCAGAAGTGTTTGCTGCTATGAGGATCCCTTAATCTTGTACCTTGACCCTCATCTTGACATCAGTCTGCACTGTGGTTATAATGGCTTGATTTCCTTTCCATTCCTCTCATTTCAGTGAGAAGCAAAGTGTTTCAGGGGCAAAAGTAAACAGCAGAAAATTTAGAATGCCATAAGGAACCAGGATCAGTAGGGGCTCTTTCCTGGCTTAGCACAGTCTCTCTAGTAGCTGTTTTTCTCTCTGGGGATCAATGCCTCTGCTATTCTGCACTATTCTGTACAAGTTCAGTTGCCACTTTGGTTTTTTTGAAGTTGCTTTTATATATTTGCTTTTGCATGTTTTTCTAGATATGTTTCAAAGTCAGTAGTTGAAGGAAAAAGATAATCTGTTTTGTGAACCTTCTCTCTATCTTCCATACATTTAGAATGTCAAAATCAGACAACAGTATGGAAGAGCTTAAAAGGAATTGATGAAGTTGGGCACTGAGAATAACACACTTCAAAATCAACATTGGTACCCAAATTCTTAGGAAGGGAGAAGTAACTAAATTAAACAAGGATTGCCGTAGGAAGGAGGGCAAAACTTCTGTTTTCGTGGTAGTAAAAAAAAGTCTTATTTTTTATGCTATCCAGCAGGGTGAGATTTATCTTGATGGCTGCAGTCAGAGTGGAAAACCCAGGCTTTTTTTAAAGCTGTGTCAAGCTTTTTCCCTACTGGGAATGTGAGGTCTATGTACGGACACTGGCAGATAGACATGCAGCTGACAGTTCTCCTGCTTATGTGAAGCTAGTCAGGTAAACTGGAGCAGAGCCAAAAGGAGGAGTTCCTAGCAGCAAGTTCAGTCTCAGAGGTTCTTTGTGTTGTCTTGGAGCAGCACCAAAAGCTTAAGAACAAGCATTTTTTTCTGAGATTCTCCATACTGCCTGCTTCTGTGTGGGTATTTGGCATGTAAAATGCTACTCTGAATGAGAAAATACCTGGCTAGAGGATTTGATAAATTAAAAGAAAAACGCTAGATCATTCTTTTCCTGAGCAGCCTCAAGGTCCTTCTGGGTTAGTAGATGACTAAAAGAATTAGTTGCAAATTAACACTGCTTTCCTAAAGATCATTTATTCTGCTTTGTCACTGCTGAGATCTTTGAGGACCCGAGCCTCCAGTAACAGAATAAAGCTGACTTGCTGAGCTCTGATTCTACTTGAAAAAGAAGACTCATGTGGGTAGGGAGAGAATGCTCTTTGCAGAACTAGTCTGGAATGTGCTGCTGGCCTGTGACTGCTGAGGTAACAGAGGGCTTCGGGGACCCTCTGCAGTTGTAGGGCCAGCTTTAGTCTGCTGAAATTCCTGTCATTCCACAAGGAAATTTGGAATTCAGTAACTGATTCTCAGTCACCTAGATATGAAACCTGATGGATGAATAACAGATTTCAAGAAAATTGACCAGATTCAAACCTGGGTAAGGATTGTGATCCCAGTAAGTACTCACCGGAATACATTTGGCCAGTTGTCCTTAAACTACAGAAGAAAGCCATAACTTTGTATGTGTGGATCACTACTTACCAATATAAGACCATTTTGACCCTGTTTAAAGACAAAGGAAATATTACTGTGAGTATTTGAAATTGATCTTACTCTGTAAAGAAAGAAATTGCTACTTAAACCCATGTATTGAATGTTGCAATACTTTTTGTCTATCTTTCTAGTCCCATCTGTTGAGCAAAACATAAAAAACCACAGACACTTCCAAACCTTCTGACACTTTTCTGACACTGAACATTTCTTACTCAATTGTAACTATAATTACCCCTGTGATCCTGCCCACAGGGGTGAATTTCTTGTGGTCACTTAAGTCTTGGGACAAGACTGCTGTCAGTACTTTTTTTTTTTAAATGGAATATCCACAGACTGTCTGTAGGTACACCCCTGGGATTTTTCTCCAGTTAGGAAGCTAAGGAATATAAGTGGAGTGTAACTACAGTAAGCCCCCCTATACCTTGTTGAGGAGTTTGAAAAACATCAGTGGATTGCCAGTTGTTACACTGAGAAGTGATGGACAGAAATTAATAGATGGACTTTGAAAAAAGGGAGTATGACATATGAACCCATATAACTCAGAGAATGCCAGGGAGGGTGAGTGAGTGTTGAAATGATCAATATTCATCCACTGCTTAAGGAACTGAACTTGGGACAGTATCTCTGCATGTTTTTGGAAATGTCTTGACTTATGAATTGCTCTTTTTAATAATTTTTTTCCTGGTCCTGAAACTTACTCAAAGTCACTCAGCTTGCTGCATAATTAGAGGTGATCATCTTGACAGACCTGAACAGTTTGGGTTATCAGGCTAATGCTGATCTTTACTCTCTGTAAATTTAATTTTACTTCTGCTTAGAAAACAGTCCTCAAATACAAATCTTGCAAACACTCGGTGTGCCTGTGAATATGTCTGTATGCATGCAGGCAAATATTTATCACTACATGCACTTGTCTGCTCAATACATGGTTCTTGGCAGCATTTCTTGTGCTCTGAAGTGTGGTCACAGATGCAGCTCTTCCCTAAGAATGTTTGTGTGAAATGTTTGGGATTAATTTGTTGGGTTGTGCAAACAGACTGCATTTAGCTCTTTTGTATTGATATGTGCTGGGAGTATGAAACTCTCTGCTTTCAGTTTGTTAGGACCAGTGTGCCTCATTCTTTTACATTGGAATTTTCAAAACAAGGTCTGTGTAATCATCCTGACTCAAGTCCTCAGGTTCCTCTTGTAGAAGAATTCATGTTTTAGATTTCAGGATGAGAAACCTCCTTCTCCTCTTGCCTTCCCTCTGCATAGGATTATCTCTTACTGGGTTTTTTGGTGGTTGCTTGTGTCCTTTGTTCATTCTGTAGACAAAATTTGCATAAAATAGTAACAACTGGCAGTAGGTTTTAGAAATATCCTCATTTGAGCAGGGTTTGAAGAAATACTGGAGAAATACAATAGCTACTGTGTCCATGTGCTTATTGACCATTAAAATGTGCATGAGGTGTCAAAACGATGAATTTTATAATCCAGAGCAACCTTAAAACAATCACTTTTAAGAATTTACAATATTTTTGTCAGTTATGCCACTTGACACAAAAGTAAGTGAAAGCTTCAAGTCTTATGCCAAGTGAAGTATTCCTTAACCTGTGAGCATTTTGATGATCTGCAGTCTGCTACCCTTATCACTTTATGGTGAACACAGCCATAGAGCTGCTGTTGATAGGGCTGAGGCACATTTATGCTCATTTCGTCTTGGATCAGGAGATGAATCAATGACCAGATGGCAGAAGCTTCTTGATTTTGTTTGAATGAGCACAGAGAGCTACCTACCTCAGACCCTGAGCAAGGCTGCTTTTATTCTGCCTGATAATGAAATGAGAGTCAGGCAGACTGTCACACTGTGTCAAATTGGAGGATTCACATTTAGAAGTGAACATTCAATGGCTGTATGTCTGTGAACACTCTCCTGGCTCTTTGTTCATGTTGGGATGAATGTTGATGAGTGACACAGTTACATGCCCATGCATGGCAGAGGAGGTTCCTAGAGCCAGTGTACCTGCGATCAACAGCCAGGGAAAAAATACATTTCCAGTGCCACTTGAGAGCTAGGAAAGTGTGAATGACTGTAGGTGTGATAATCTACTTGGAAAGATGTCTGAGACAGGCAGATACTGTAGCTCTTGCCATTTCTTGGGACTAGGTTCTTAAGTCTGAGACAGGCACTTTCTAGAACTACCTTCAGTATGTATCATAAAACATATCTTTTCAACAAATCCTTTCAATTCCAAACCTTCTGTATGGTCACAGAAAGCACCTGTAAAGCATCATTTATTTATTCTGTTGTTTTGGAAAGCATCGAGCTCTACGTTTGTGGGAGATTCTGCTATAGAATACAGGCATTTTTTCAGAGGACATATGCACAAAAGAAGAAGATGACCTTAAAAGTTTGAATTCCATGCCTTTTGTTGCTCATGCAAAAAACCTGGTAAAATGCTTGTTCTGACAGAGCTCTCCATGAACCAAGAGCACTGGATTATGTTTTAGCCTCCTGGATTTTTGACCCATGAATATACATGCTAAGTGCTCTCACACAAAACTTTGGAACAATTCCCATTGTATCCTATAATAACACTGGATAGATTATAATTAGTTTGAAAAAATGAAAATTTATTATAATCAGCTTGGATAGATGAACACTGATTCCTAAAAAGAGACTGAGGAGTGCCAACCTCCTGAAACAAGTCTTGTTTCAATATAAGAGAATGACCTCTAGTGTGTAGGGTGCTTTACAGGGATTGATTTTTTTTGTCTCTGGTTTAAAAATAAACAGGCAGAGAGAAAGGTGTGATGCTGACACTAACTCTGAAAGGGCCAGTCTCTGCTTCATTTTATGAGAAATAAAAATCACAAAGCAAAGCATACTGAGCATGCAAGAAGTCTGTAATGCCAACTAAATCAGAGGACAAATTTCCCTGTATATTTCTGAACACCTATTCTAAGAAATTTAAATAATGATACTAACTCCAAACAACAACAAACTGCAACTTTGAGCATGATTGAATAGTAATGATGAAAGGATGCCATTTTTCTGCATAAATGGCTGCCTTAAGGTACAAGAGACAATAAAATAGAAAGCTGAAAGGCTTTACCATTCAACGGTGCTTGCATTGAGAGCTGTATCTTTAGGAAGAAGATAAGCACAGTAGCCACTGTGACTGAAATGAAGTTCTTGGCTGACATCTCAAGGAAAGACTTATAATCCAGCAGTTCACAGGTTTCTTTGCACTCTGAAGAAATTCCCTTGACATATGGCAAATAGCAGAATGCACATATACAGAGCTTCTGCTGAGTTATTGCCATTCTCTCCCCCTTTCTCTCTCCTTGCCTTTGGGACTGTTTTTTATAAAGCTCCTGAGACACAACCCAAAACAAATGATGTAATCAGACCTGCCTCTATGTTACAACACCCTCAGAAAAGTGGTCATATGAGAATATGATCAGTTACCTCAGTTTTAGTGAGGTCCTCACAGGGCAGACTCTAGCACTTAGGGAATTTAAACATGGAACTTCAGAAATTATTTAGTAGAGACAAAAACACTTTAAAAAGCTGTATTCCTATGGGCCATACCACAGTAGAGTTTTTCTAGCCTGTTTCAGAGAGTCTCCCTCAGCTCTCATTTTTGGCTCAGTCAGACGTAGTATAATGGCTCACTGTGAGGACTGGAGGGAAGGGAGGAGAAATGAGGCTCTGTGTGGAACTGGTAATAACTCAAAGGGACCATGGACATTTCTCACAAAAACCGTCCAACTTGTCAGGAGCAGATTTTTTTTTGAGCTGAAGACTCTTGGAATCAGGAGGACAGATGGAAGTAGGGAGGACTGAAAACTCATGAAGCAACAGTCCCAGAATCTGATGTTATTCAGTACATGTATGGAGAGGAGTAAAGAGGAGCACAGGGTATAAGTTAATGTCCTCTTCTGTCAGTGATTGAAGAATAAGCTCTTAAAGAGAGGATAGCTGATAAGCAGAAAGTGGGATTGAAGAGAACATTGGTTTTATTTGAGTACATTATTATTTATAATTGTTATTAACTGCTACATATCAGTAACAGCTTTATCATGTATTAATATTGATTGGTCAAACTTTATTTTCAACACCTTTATTTATCAGCTACTGTGTAATTGCTCAATGTTATTAGACATGCTTATTTTTTCCTACCATTTATGAGGTTGATAAGGGGAAAGGAAAGTTGACTGCAGCATGGCTCACTTCTGCCTAGATCCCAGGCAGGGCCCTGCTGTAAAGCATGGTTCTGGTCTATTGCTGCTGTTCATCCATAGCCCAGTCCTCCCAGTCTAGGCAGAGAGAGTCTGCAAGGAGCAGCAACAACTAATTAATGTCCTGTAGCCTTTTAGAAAGCAGCTGTGGTTGAGAACACTTCCTTTTATACTTCTCCTTAGCATTTTGTAAACCTAGATTGTAATTCTGCTTGTTTTGGTTCAGACAGATGGAATGTCTGTTTTTAACATGACTTTGCAAGTGCCATTGTCCAAAGTGGAGGGACATGGTCTACCACATTGGTACAAAAGGCATGCTGAGTGTGTTCAGTATGAGGCCTATGAGCACACAGCTGTCACTGCATGCAGGACCTTCCTAACCTGATGGAAATTTGGAAGCACCGTTTTGTAGGTCTCTGTAGAATAAGTGCTTTTGTCATCAGACTTCACATAGTTGGCAGTCTGTCTGACAAGCTGCTAAGGCTGATATCAAGAGCTGAAAATTACCTGCTCTACAAAAAGACTATGTTGTGTAGGGGTGTATGGACTGAGGTATCTGCCAAACTGTGTTTTCTTATCTCCTTCCTTCATCTTTTCTGCCAGTGTTCTTGAAACATTCACCATGGTGAAGTATGCTCTGATTCTTAGAATCTCCCTCAGACCATTTTTGCATTTTCACAATCTGTCCCTCTCCTCCCCCATTTCCTGCTATAGCAGAAACCATTTTGGCTTCACATCTGTGAGAGGAATTCCAGGCAGTGCTTGTGCTTCCAAGGCTGGCTGGAGAGAAACCTCTTTGCTTCCAAAATATAAGCCATGGAAAAAGAGGAAAAAAGCTCCCTGACACAGTTATCTGCCTGTGTTCTGCACAAACTATATAGGGATTGCATTTTATTCTGGCTTTAAGAAATTTTAGGTTGCTAGCAGTCGGTTTTTATTTCTGCACCAGGCCAAGGCATAGACAGAACAGCATTTTCATGGATGGGGGGGCTCATGAGAAGTAGTAGATTTGCATCCTGAGTGTGAAAGGTCACGCTGAAATTCTGCAGTGTGGATTTATCAGTCTTTAAATTGCACTGTCCCTTAATCTCAGTGTTGTTTTGCCAAGGCAGTAGTAATTCAAAGACTGATGTGATAGTGGAAACTGTACAGGATAAGTTCAAGGCAAATGGGTGACATGAAGCATTCTCACTAGAGAGTACATTTGGAGTTTTGACTTGCAAATTCTGTGAGCATTTGACTGACCACACCCACTCCCTTTTCCTGGTGTGTTTAACCTCAGAGATGAAGCTGTAATAAAACAGAAAATAAGGTCCTTTCACCAGCCATTCAGGTGCTGAGTGGGGCTTCCTGCAGCCCTCAGCAGTTTGATTCAAAGAAGGCTCTAGGGAGCGTGGTGACCCAGGACATGGCACATCTTTGAGGGTGTGGCACATCTTTGAGGGCGTGGCACATCTTTGAGGGTGCTGCAGTTCACACAGGCAGGGTTGCAGTCATCCTCCTGCTAGTGGGCTTTTTATTTTGTATTGGGAGTTGGTTGGTTGGTTGGTTGGTTGGTTGGTTGGTTGGTTGGTTGGTTGTGGGTTTTTTTGGCAATGATCTCCGCCCAATCAAAAGCTATAGCTAGTAAAAGTGTACCAACCCAAACAGAACCTCCCAAGAAGGACGCCTCTGACCAGATCCCTTCCTGCAAGGAGTGTTTGAGATGGTCACCAGGGGACGTTGCAAAAGACTCCTGCCTGTGGTTTGATCAGGTGAATGATCTCCTCTGTCTGGTGGCTGAGCTTAAGGAGGAAGTAGAAAGACTGAGGAGCATTAGAGGAAGTGAAAGGGAAATAGACTGGTTTCATCCTTCCATCCTTTGAGAGAAGCCCACCAGGAGTCAGAGGACTCCCATGCCTCCCACCATCAGGCAGGAGGAGGACACCTGGTGGATGAAGGAGAGTGGAAATGGGTCTCTCTTTGGGGAGGGAATGAAAATTCCTCCCAACCCCTATCACCTACCTAGGTGCTACTTCAGAATAGGTATGAGGCCCTGGATCCAGAGGGTCAGCCAGATGACACAGAAGAAAATATTCTGCCTGGAGAGCCTCCCAATTACACTTCATCTGTCAGACGGAACACCACCTCTAGCACTAAAAACAAAAAGAGGGTAGTGGTAGTAGGTGACTTCTTTCTGAGAGTAACACAGAGCCCCGTATGTCAACTAGACCCATCCCACAGAGAGGTCTGCTGCCTCCCTGGGGCCTAGGGACAGGATATAACTGAGACACTCCATGGGCTGATTCAGCCCTCTGATTGTTATCCACTGCTAATACTCCAGGCTGGCAGTGACAAGATTGAAAAGAAGACCACCACCGTAATTAAAAGGGATTTCAGGGCTCTGGGTCAGTTGATCGATGGGGCAGGAGCACAGGTGGTGTTCTGCTCAGTGCCTTCAGTGGCAGGGACAAATGATGAAAGGAACAGGAGAACCTGCATTATCAACAAGTGGCATAAAGTTGGGTGCCATCAGCAGACTTTTGGATTCTTTGATCATGGGGCAACTTTTACGGCACCTGGTCTGCTGGAGCCAGATGGGCTCCATCTCTGTTAAGGGCAAAAGGATTCTAGCCCATGAATTGGCCCAATTCATTAAGAGGGCTTTAAACTAGGTTTGAAGGGGGAAGGGGATGCAACCAGGCTCTCCAGAAACAAGCCCAAGGGTGGTAAGCCAGAGTCAGGGGTGAAATCAGAAGCCCAGCTGAAATGCATGTACACTAATGCACTCAGCATGGGGAACAAAGGCCGCACCTTGAGTGCTGTGTCCAGTTGTAGGCCTCTCAGTTTAGGAAGGATGTTGAGATGCTTGAGCGCATCCAGAAAAGGGCAACAAGGCTGGTGAGGGGCTTGGAACACAAGTCCTGTGAGGAATGACTGAGGGAGCTGGAGTTGTTTAGCCTGGAAAAAAAGGAGGCTCAGGGGTGACCTTATCACTCTCTACAGCTACCTGAAAGGTGGTTGTAGTCAGGCGGGGGTCGGGCTCTTCTCCTAGGCAACCAGTGACAGGATGAGAGGACACAGTCTTAAGCTGCACCAAGGGAAGTTTAGGTTAGACATATAAGAAAATTCTTCACTGGAAGAGTGATTGGACAATGGAACTATCTCCCCAGGGAGGCAGTGGAATCACCGTCCCTAGATATGTTTAAAAAAAGACTGGACATGGCACTCAGTGCCATGGTTTAGTTGATGAGGAGGTATCAGGTCATAGGTTGGAGTTGATGATCTCAAAGGTCTTTTCCAGCCTAGTTCATTCTGTGATTCTGTTCTGATGTGAGCAGTGTCAAAGGCTGGAGGAGATGCTGATACTGCATTTCTTTAAAAAACCTTTTAGCAAACATACAGATAAATGTCCACAACAAACAGACTATAGAGCCTCTTGCATACTGTAAACAGAAAGCAAAGAGGGTCAGCTGGATCCAAAAGAAGCAATTACCTCACTATCTGCAGTAACTAAAATCAGTCTGGGTCATAGGGCCATCTAGTGGGGTCTCACCAACTCCCCAGTTTGGGAGGCTGGTGGGTGTTGGGGGCACTGCTCGCAATGGGGCCCAGTGAGAGTGCCTGGATGCAAGCTCAAATAATACAAACCCATGTAACTGCTGTCTGTAAGCAAAAAGTTTAACCTCAGAGCTGTCTGAGGAAGGGTACAACACTGACAGACAGATGTAGCACAATTGTGTCAGAAACCCTAATAGTGCTTGAGGAGTCTTGGGTGTCAGGCAGTTTGCACGAGGGACACCAGGCAGTCTTGAAATTGAGCCCTGCTTTCACATTTGAACTGTGCTGGAATATAAACCTTGGTATCTATTATTGAAATGTTAGTGCATGCTGCCATTTAGTCCATTCTCTTGGAGTCTTTAATTGTGTAGATAAAATATATTGTTCAGCGCTGCAGTGTTTGTTGTCTTCTTTTTGACACTGATTCACTTAGAAAGGATACTCTATTGTTAAACTGGTCATTTCCAAATTAGGAGATTTTATGACTTGTATCTCCAGCAAGCTCTTTGTTTCCTTGACATGATCTTCCTTCAAGCCTTTCAGTCTTTCAAAACAACATTTCTAAGTAACTATGAAATTCTGGAAATTGTCCAGTATCTTTGCTTATATCACATCTGAATGTCTATATGTGCCTCCTGAGGTGCAGTGCATAACGGTAAATATTTTTCTGCATTTTGGTTTTGCTTCATTTTCATTACATCTGCAAGTTTTCAAGGTAAGAACTGCTTTTTAAAAAAGTCATATTGCAGATGATGCACGAAACCAAGATACTGATCCCTGGTCATTGCAAGCTATGGAGTTAGAGCAGGAATTCATAAATCCAGTGCTCTGCCCTCTAAATTATTCTACGTCTTGAAATTCCCTATATGTTAGGAATTTCCCATCTGCCCTCCCCAAAATATTATGCCCTTATGAAAGAAGTTTCTGCTGTGGCAGAGTAGCCCAATAAAGCCATATTCAAGAGTTCTTGCATGTTCTGAAATAGATGCTAAATGGGCTGGGAACTGGCAGACTGAGCAGAGCAGCACTCCAGTATTTCCTGTAAGAGAAGGTCAGACACTGTTGTGTGTGACCACTTGCACAAATTCAAATCAATTTCCCCAACAGTTTTTTTTCTGTTCAAACTCTTCAGATTTAGTGCTTGTCTTCCCTGAAGTCAGCTCTCAAACAAGTTTCTACAGGAGCACGTAAGATCACATCAGACCTACAGCTCCCTCTGAGTGTATATACTGATTTTGTTCAGAGTATGTCTTTAGAAGGATAAATTTCTCTTGCATTTCTGGACTGAAGTTAACCTATTACAGTAAAGCATGACTGTAAAGCAATTTGACTTCAGGTCCCAGCTATTGGGAAAACCCAACTTGTGTTTAAACAGTAGACTAAACTCTCATACTTAGAATAGGTAAAACAGCACCCATAAAAGAAGCAGATTGAATGCTGTATTTACAGAGTCTATGACTGTAACCAGTTAGAAATACTGCTAATCTTGGCATGCATTGAATCTGAAGTACAAATATATTGCCAGTTGATTTCAAGGCACTACATTCAGTTTCTGAGAATAAGACCTGTTAAGTATCTTCTTAGATGCTTGTAGGGAATGTATGTAGTGAGTAACAAACTGATTATAAACAAAAGCAACTAAGCTTTTTGGTGCTAATAGATAATATGACTTAACAGCGGTTCTCAGTCACAGGGATGAGATGGATATGCTGCTTTGGCCTGTAGGGCATGGCTGCTGCATGCTCTGCTAGGGCATGGCTCATTCTGTTGATGAGGGCAGGAGGGTCACCTCAGATGTAAATGTGTTCCTGGGGCCCATGCAGGAGAGTGGGCCATGTTGTTTGTAGTGATGGGTATGAATGATGTGCAAGAAGATCTGTTATCTAAAACAGGCTCCAACAAATTTCCTTGTCACCTACCAGGATGGTGACCCTGCCACCATATGACAAGCACAAATCCTATGCTAGGAAAGGTTACCTAAGAAAGTTGCATTAAACAAGAATTTCAAAGCCAAGATGTTTTTTGTGGTCACTGCTGTGACTCACAGGGCTTCTATGTAGTAATTTAAAAACAAGCGGAGGATTTCCTGTGTGGAGGGAGGATGAGAAAGGATCCTTGCAAGGTGGCAACAGTCCAGAACAATTTTCCAGCAGAAGTTTCCAGCAAACCTAAAATATGAATTCATTATGTACTCAGGTGGGCTTTATATAAAAACTAAATAATAGGTATATGCTTGTTAGTCACTATATTTGTCCTGCCTGCACACACTGAAAAGCCCAAAAGTGTGGTTAAAAAAAGGCTCAAGCAAACAAGTCACAAAACACAGTACAGCAAAGTGAGGCATTCTGCTAAAGATGGAACACAGCTTTCTCCTCACGGCTTTTCACACCTGGATCCTGCCCGAAATACTCTTCAGAATAATCGGATCATTTTTGTTGCTGGCCTCTGCTGTCTGCTTCATTCACCACACATGGTCATAGTGTTGGCTTGAGCTAGGCGTAGCCAGAGTAAAGCCTTGCTATAGAGAAGACAGAGGCATTACACTGTCAGTTCAGGCCTTGTCTAGGTTCTAATCTGGCAGGCTAGAAGAGAGTGAGCTGGGCAGTGTGCCAGGACTTCCTATGCTGGCTGTCCCTTTCTGGCTCTCTGCCTCTGGGAATGACTTCCTTCCGCTTAATTTCTGTCCCTGCGTGTCTCTAGGTGCTGCATACTTTACACATTGCAGCCAGCCAGACCCATAAGGCAATATGAACTGAGGAAGTGTGGAAAAATAGCCAGTTTCCTCCTTCCAGTTGTGCCCTTTGCTTTGAGCATTGAGGTTCACTGAAGTTGATGCTGCACAGGATGCAGAGACCCCTGCTCCACCAGTTCCATCAACACAGGATGGCTGGCTAGACTCCAACCAGAAGTCCTTCCATTTCTCTTGGAGTGTCTGTGTCACTGAGGGAGATTATGTGCTCGTTAACACTTATTCAATTCTAGTTTTCCTATTACAAAAAAAAAACCAACCCAAATAACAAAGCTGAGTCTGCTTGTGACTGAAAAAACAAAAAAGGAAGAAAGAAAGAAAAACAAACCTAAAAATGCACTTTACAGCTTTTTCCAAAATATCTTTAAATTGTCTGGAGTGATTCACTGACTCTGCTACACGTTGAGCTATCTAAAGGTATGTTTTAAAATAAAACTAGAGAGATGAATATTAATTCTGCTTCACCCTCAGCTCCAAATGTATTTATGGCTTAGTGTTCTGGGTTCAGCCTGTTCTAAATCAACAGGTGAACCTATGCTTAAGAAACTACTGGATGATTAAAATAGCCATCTCCTTCTGTGGAACTTTGTGCAGAAGCTCAAGGCAGGCTGTGCTCCAAACACTATTTTATTATCTTTGGAGACATAAAAAGCTTGCTTGGTTTGTCTGGCTGGTAAACACTTTGCCAGTCATATGTTGGCTTTAAAAGTCAATGTGAAAGAAGTCAGTGTTGTAGTTTTCAGAAATGTAAATCCTTCATAGTGACTACAAAACCCAGGGAGTTGTGAGTGGGGAGAGAGAGAAATGAGGGCCAGTTTTTTGCATGAAGGCATGAAAAAGTTTTAAATTAAATGTATTCTCCTTACATTTTAATTATATGTCCCCAAAATCTTTCAAAATATTAATTGTCATCCAGGAATGCAGGGAGTCCCCATCTGCTGGCCTGTGCTCCCTTTGGGAAGGCAGTGCACCAGTGGTGCAGCTGCTGTTTTGAAACATCCCCACAGGGGCTTTTTGAGGCAGTCTTGGAACATGGAGCTTTTGGACTTATCCCACCAGATTGTTTGCTTCAGCAGTCTTGTGTCCAGAATTGCAATGTGGTATTTCATGCACACTGATAACCACATTATCGTAGCAAATAGAGTCAAACGGACCAGCATAGCCCAGCACCGTAGAGTGAGAACATTCCTGAATAGCCTCTCCTATTACAGAACCAAGAAATGCTGCAGCTCTTTGCTTACAGAGGTGAATGGGAATGACTTCTTCACTGACAAGCAATGCATGAAGAGTTTTTCCACATTATCTGCATTTCCACATTTTCCACAGATCTGTCCAGCTGATGGCAAGTCAGATGGATTCTTTAATTTCACTTTTCATTTCAGCTCTTAGTGATGCATCATCACAACCCCTGACAACTTGTAGTCAGCTGAATAAATATAATCTCAAATTACTGAAATGTTTGTAGGTGTCTCTGAGAACAGAATAATTTGTAAATGCTGTAAGCAGCATGTGCCAACAACAGATACAAAAGGTACACAGTGCACATTCTTGCAGGAAGAAGTTTGCAGGTAGTCCTAAGTCTTACATTCCTTGTACATAGATACCTTGTGGTTTAATATTGCTAATGCTTATACAGCACCATCAACAGTATCTGCTCCTTTTCTCATGACAAGGTGATGGACAGTTTTCTCTGTAGGAACAGCCAGGGGTGACTCTGGGCATTGGCAAAAGAGATGCCTGGAAGAGTAGCCTGCTGGTAGCACAAGTACCAGTGCTCCAACCCCAGCCAGCCAGACTGGTTCTGGCTATGGGTGGTCTTCAGGCAGAAGGAGGGAGGTATTGCAGGATGGGTATGGCAAAGTTTGGAGTCAGCCTGAGCAGAGGCCCACTAACTTGGAGTGTTTGAAGCTTGGCAAGACTGCTTTCAAAGGTTTAGTTCTGCTCACAGGATGTCCTGACAACTTCTTATTTCAGGACAAGCTGAACATCTCTCTCTCCCTTGAGATTTTGCCTCAAGTTTCTCAAGTTTCAAGTTCCAGCTAGAGCAGAAACATTTCAGAAGGCCGTGTTCAGCCCTTGAATTCACAGATGTTAAGTGAAGGGAGTGAGGAAAGGAAATCAGGGCTGATGGTCTCCTGTGGTGTTCTGTTTTCGAGTTTATTTGATTGTTCTATTTTATTAAGGCATTTCTATGTTAATTAGTTATAAAATGGTTTGCCCCTGTGTACCCCCTGCCCTTCCCAGAGTGGATCCTCCCCTGAGCCCCTTTGTCCAAATTTTCCTGCCATTNTTGACCGGGAAATGCCGCGCGTGGGTGCGTGGGCGGGCGAGAGAAATGCAACAGTCTCCTATTTCACAACTCAGATTGCTACTCAATATTGTGAATAACTGGGCCTGAAGAGTAACATAATAACAGTATTAGTAACATAATAATGTAGTCCTAGTGACATGGAAAGAAAATTCCTGTTTCCCTGATAATGAGCTGATCTCCAAACAGGATTAAATGTGCCATTTTCTTAACACAAGTCTCATTCAACTTAGTTATCAATGAAGTGTGTATACTGTCTTTGTGTATAATGGCAAGTTTTTCCACGGATACTTTGCTTTGGAGCCAAAACACTTCAGAATCAAAATGCTTTGAGATGCTGGCACCTTTTGTGTTGGTCTTTACAGTTCTTTGTGGACAGTAAAGTAGAACTAAGATGTAATATGTGTGCTGTTACAAATTGTGTTTAATTCGTGCCTATAAGATTTATAATCATTTGATATTAGAATGCATGTGTAGGATATAAATGTGTATTTTTTCTATCAAACCGAAACATGTTGAAACCACACTCCCTGGAGAGACAAATTCCCGTAAGGGGGTATAGTTCCTATAATTGATTGGGTTCCAGGAAGAAATTTCCAAGACTAAAGCCGTGGCTGAGCAGGGGATGGGCCATCTCAACGAGGGACCACCCAGCCATTACCACCCCGATAAGCCATCTGATGGAGATATGCAACATCTCAGGGACATCAACACTCTTCCTGGACCTAGATAAAAATTCATCAATATTCATTATCTCCTTGAAGAGCATTGTTTCTCGCTGGGACAGACCAAGACACAAATTGAATATCTTAAGACTTTTGGACTTTGAATACAAAGTTGCCCCCAGCGAAATAAACTGTTTATAAGCTCCCCGCTCCGAGACATCGGCGTGAACAGAGCAGATCTGACACCCTTGGGGTCAGATTGCCTTTCACCCAGCTGTCAATACCCGGGTTTGAGGCTGTGATCCTGCATTGTGGCTTTTTATCCATAATTCTTACCAAATTTGCTATTGAATAAATTGATTTTTTATTTAATTGGAAAAATTGGCTCCGAGCATTTATAACATGTGCAGTACAGTACAAAATTCCTTGTACAAAACTGGAAGCAAGTACATGCAGAAGAGAGGTGGGATGCCTTTGTAGCTTACTGCAAACAAAGAAGCAGAAACAGCTTGTACAGCGTTTTGACTATCAACAATCTTGTTTAATATAGCAGAAAAGTGATATCATTTGTGTAGAATTACAGTTCACAGACACATACGATACTTTAACTGTAGCAATATTCCACAGATATAATTAGTATATACAATTAGATATTATAACAGAGGTTAGAGGTGAGAAAATTAATTTTAGATCACCCAGTTAATCTTGGGACTTTCTACTTGTAAGTGTTTGAGATGGGAGTTCAGAACTTAATTTAAATATTTCTTTTACAATGGTTTCTTTACATGTTCTTTTTTGCTGGAAAGTAGATTTTGCATTCTGATTCTTAAATTTTATCTTAAATAGTATAATTCTCTACCATTTCATTATCTTCCTAATCCTCCCAGATTATTACCAGAGTAACATCTCTTACATTTTTTGTGTCTGGATTATTGTCTGTTGTCCTTAGATTTGTTAATTAACTAATCATAGCGGTGAAATTGAAAACCTGAATGTCATTTAAACATACAGTACTTGTGACTTAAAAATAGCTATAGGTTTGCCCCTTGTGACACAAGAAATAGTACCAGCAAGTTTTAGGTTCTGGAGTTACTTGAGTGCTTTTGAACAGTTTTCCCTTCCTTGATCAAATGGATGAACTGGTCTCAACTATGATGTTTTCCAGGCAAATAGGTACTACTAGGTTTTCTTTCAACAGGATGCTTGGAAGTCTTTTCCGTGCTCTGATATAGTATGTAGCTGAGCTACCTATTTTTTTTTTAATATACCTGTACTTCCCTCATTTGCCAAAAATTAATGAATAAGCCATGTTCAGTTGTGATGAAGAGAAATTGGTTATCTTGGCTATAAAATTTTCTATTTTGATGGGATAAAATAAAGTCTGCTGATCTTTAAAGAAGCTTAAGCAGAAGTACAGAATCCTTATTTTCAAGGCTGCCTTTGGGAATAAAGTAATATAAAGTTTACACAACAAATACAGTAAAAACTAAATGCCAATGATATGAATTAATACTGCTGATGTCACCCTGATGCACTTGCATTATTAAGCAGGCTCCGGAGGACAATAAACAACTGATGAAGCCGGTGTTGAAAGCTGCCAAACATACGAGACCTTTCAGGCATTTGTTTAAAGCACGAATTTAAAATAACTCTTTGTCTGTATGAATAATACCTTATGTGAAAACCTTTAAGCTTATTTGTACCATTTGTTCATCACATCTTCATTGGTTTGTTCAAAAAAACCCACCACAGAAATTACTCACATTCACCTTTATTTATCCCATTACATTGTGCCCAAGCTCGGATAGTGCAGAACAGGCGAAGTTTGGGGCAGAACTAAAGCACTGCCTTTTTTTGTTCAATGAGATTCTTCTGGAATGCTTGGAAAAGTGATGTAAAATTAGTATAGGCTCTTAGAAATTAAAGAAATTAGATCTCAGATACATATTTGAATTATACTTAAAAAAATTAAACACAATGTTCTGTTCTGATGGAATCTGTATCAGCCCAATGCCATTTGTACTACCAAAGTCAACCTTATTTCTCACAGGAAGCAACTCATTAAGAAATAAGGGATGCTTCCATATTACTGGAGAGAACCATAAATCCCGTGGCAGTGGATGTCCTGGGAATTTCTTCCAGTGCAGGTGTAAGCAGGGAGAGTGTAGAACTCGTTCTTTGGCCCTGGAATCTTCGCTCCACGCCTAGTGTCACACTGCCCTCAAGGGGTGTGCTCGGCAGTGTTTTGGGTGTGCTGGGACCCAAGTCCTGCCCATTTACATGCTTCAGTCTCAGGCTCCGAATTGTCACAGATGCTTGCTCTGGGCATTTGCCTACTTCTAAATTCTTTGTCCTTCATCTTGGAGATCTTGCACTTTAGAGAAGAATTCTGAACCTTGTAAAGGGAGGTGCTTGTATTCTTATGATCAAACACTGAAAAAGTATGTGAGCTTTATTTTCAGAGGACATACAGGAAATGGAAATAGATTTGTTAATGAGACAACATGCTAGCAGAAATGTGCTTGTGGTATTTAATGTGCTCTAGTGTAGTTTCCTACACAGCTGCCTGCAGCTAAGCTTCTGCCCACTGCAGATGGTGTAGAACTCACAGAACTGCTTGGCCAACTTCAGTAGAGGTTTTATTAAGCTAGGACATTGTGTTACAATTTACGTATATTTTGATGCTTTCTATTGATATTTAGCATCTGCCTCAGAGTTGCATCTGCACCAAGTAAAGGACTTGCTTCCTTGTGCTGGGCTTCTGTTGTCTCCATCATTATTGCCTTCATACCTGAATGCTTCAGTGCCATACCTTTGGGAAATTAGAGGTGAAAGCCCAATCTATCAAGTTGCTACTAGGTCTGGATTGGCATGTTGTGTGTTCAGTGGTCACTGCGAGAGGCTGCGTGGACCTTAGTTGCCATTTGGGGTTAAATCCAGTGCTCAGAGTAAAAGGTTTGCTAATATTCATTTCAGCTGAGTGTTCAGGGCATCGGCCAATCTCCCTCATTCTGAATGAGAAGAAACATGCCATGAGAGATTATATTCTTTCTATCTTTATGCATTTAATCCAGAAGTGGAGGATGGATACAGATAGGAAAAGTCCAATGTGTGTGCTCTGAATAGATCTGGACTCTTTTCACAGCTGTGGCTGAGAAGGACATGAGTCTTCAAACAAGCAAATTGGTCTACTTTATAAAGAAATTGGTTTAAATAATTTGCCAGGTCATAAGCAAGAACTGTCTGGCAAAGACTGAACTATAGTTCTTCAGGTCAGCATTCATTCCACTTCTACAGCATCACCCCTTCTTCATTCCATGCTCTCCAATTTCCACAGCAAATGTGGAAGTCAGCTAAGGCAACAATCTGCTTCACTTGATCCACTGAGTGATGTTCATCTACTGGCTTTTAAGGAAGCCAAGAGCACAAAGAAAAATGCTGCTACTGCATCATTCGACCATATGATAATACATACTCATGGCAGGCAATGTTTCAATGTTTTCAAATATTTAACACCACCAATTTTATTTCTGAGGAATAAAATAAGCAGAACAAAAGATCTCTCCATGCAAACTTCCCCACTCCCACTGTAAATTCTTAGTATATATGCAAGATATCAATTCAGGATCAAATTCTAAGCTCAAATGCTCTCAGGTGGAGCCTATAGCATAGATGGATGACTACATATATCCCAGAAGAGGATGTTGTGTGAAATATTTCTGTTGCAGTAGAGATGATGATATGCTATATTAAATAGAAATTTCTAATATACAGTGCTAAATCACAAGCTCCTGTTCTGCACTGATTGCACCCATTATGAGCATGCCTGTTGGATTTATATTACCTACCATCTAAAGTACTCTGATCTGAGGAAGGATGGGAGCAAGAGGTGAGACTCTGGTTCCAAATCAAGTGATTTGTACTGAAGAAATCTTACTGAAAAAGCTAACCAAAACAGAAAATCATACCCAGAGCTCCTACTCCAGTTTTCCTCTGCACTCAACACATACATCTCACTGCAAGCCACTTAAAACTACCCTTGTTGTAAACAAAGCTTTTGCGATCTGAGTGCTGAGAGTTGCATTAGTAATCAATTATTTTTCAGTAAGCAAAGAGTCTGCGTTACAAACATGCTTATACTGGTCCTTATGCATCCTCACATATGTGACAACTGCTATGCATCATGACTCCCTAACAGATAAAATCATCCTTACTTCAGCACTTATCTTGGCAGCTAGAGATAAAAACATTTAAAGGCCACCACATTTTCTGTGGGCATGGCAACAAAAACAAAGAAATGAGCACGTTTTTGCACAGAATTACACTGTTCAAAGATGCAGTGAATGGCTGCCAACCCACAAATGAAAAAGAAAGAAAACTCCATTATTATCTTGCAAAGGAACAAGGCATAAAGTCAGTAATAGAACCAAAAGCATACAAATGTGTTTATTTTACCATATTTAAATTTAATCTTGTTAATATTAATTATATTAATATTATATTAATATATATTAATGTTTTCTTACTTTGAAAGACTAAACATACTACTAACATAATCCACACAGATGTAAGAACTGACTGTTTTGGTTAAACTGGTTTATACTGCTTGGAGAAGGCCAAGTGATGCAGGTACAAGGGGAAAGTAAGAAGAGCAGAACTAATTGAAGTTTCTTACTCATTGTTTGTGCGTAAGGATGGACGGGGCACAACACAAGGATTAAATGTGCACATTGGTTAGAAAAGAAATGTGTAAATGTGTAAAGCAGTCGAACTGCTGCTTTAATGTATTGTCTTCATTATACATTGTGGCAGAGGGTGCAGAGTAAACAAAAGAATCCTTTGGCTAATGTAAAGCATGCTAACATAACCACCTTTTTAAAAGCTCCTTAAATTTGTACTAGTAATTCTTAGATATATATCAAGGTTTGTATGTTGTATGAAGCAATTTTAAATATTGTTTTCCCAGTTGATATTTTCTCTATTTGTATTTGTTTGTTCGAAAATTATACAAATATATGCTTTCTGTATAACATGTAAAGTTTATGATGGGAATGTTACTTACCTAATAGATAAAATATTACAAGTTTGAAGGATGGGGGATATGTGAGGAAGATCTATGGTTTTGTGTCAAGGTAGCATTTGCAGCCATTGAATTCATGGTTTGGCGTCAATGACCTAATGCTACTTCTAGCTACACAGCCAGAAATCCAAAGTAATTTCATGGAGTGTAGTCCAAGTAGTTTCTGATGCTGTAAAGGATTGGACCTTTCATGCTCTGAATTTTCACCCTTGTGTAAACAGGGTGAAAAAGAACAAAGGGTAAAGAATGGCATTTTGCCAAGGAGATTAGTGACCACCAAGACATCTTTGATATGAATATTTAAAGTATCTCATCTGAAAATTCATACAGAACTGTCAGTTTCTAAAATATTCTTCCATGAAATAGTGCAGTGCCACATAAAATACATTGAGATAGATGCTTGCTGTGTCTACACAAAGGTCATACAACAGGCAAAAACAGTGGCAAAACTGTGTTTCTCACATTAGTTAAGGTAAGAGAAAGAGTCTAAAACTCCTAATATGCAACGGTTGCCACAGTTCCGTAGACTAAAAAATCCCCACTTTTATGCTGGTGGACTTTATTTGCAGTATTTGAAAAGGAACTGCAAATTGCAAATTGCTGAGTGTGAGAACTGTTATTCTGCATTGTCTGGTAAAGCTGTTAACACAACATCTGTACTTTTACTACTACTTAAAGGTTACAGTCATAGAGTAGGGAATTCAGTAACAAGCTAAATTTGAGGCCAGGCAACTCTTTAAAAAAAAAGCTGGCACATGCCTCACGCCACGCATCTTACAGAACAGAACATTGGATGACAGGCTGGACGTGAGCAGGCAATCAGTGCATGCAGCCCAGAAAACCAGACGTGTCCTGGACTGTAAGGAAGGGGGGATTCTGCCCCACTCAGGTGAGACCCCCACCTGCAGAGCTGCCTCCAGCTTTGGGGGCCTAGCACAGGAAGGACGTGGAGCTGCTGGACTGAATCCAGAGGAGGCCACTAAGTTGATCAGAGGGGTGGAGCAGCTCTGCTGTGAGGAAAAGCTTGAGAGAATTTTGAGGATTGTTCAGCCAGGAGAAGACAAGCTTCAGGGTGACCTAACTCTGGCCTTCCAGTACCTGAAGGGAACCTACAGGAAAGATGGGGTATGACTATATGGTAGAGCATGAAGTGATAGAGGACAAATGGGAACGAGTTCATATTGAAAGAGAGCAAGTTTAGATTAGCTATTAGAATGTCCTTTACTGTGAGTGTGGTGAAGCACTGTCCCAGGTTGCCCAGGGAAGCTGGGCACATCCCTCGAAGTGTTCAAGGTCAGGCTCGATGGGGCCTGGAGCAACCTGTTCTAGTAGAAGGGGTTGGAAGCGGATGGTCTTCAAGGGCCTTCCATTCCACAGCATTCCCCGAGCTTCGGATGTCGCTGCCCGCCAGGCCGGGCCGGGCCGGGC
>VWZV01000704.1:42213-57673 GCA_013397155.1 Irena cyanogastra
GAGGGCGGCTGCCCCGGCCCCCACCCGCCGGGGCCGCCCCACGGGACCCTCTGAGGGGGGCTGCGTCTTCCAGCCACTGCCGCGCCCGCGGGGTAGCCGCCTGTCGAGGAAGGAGCGGGGGCTGCTCACCCACCCCCAGCCCTGCTCTGGGCTACCAGCGCAGCGCTGTCCGGCCCGGGATGGGCAGCGGACTTTGTCCCAGCGAGGCCGGCGCCCCCCGCTCCGGCTCCGGGGAGCCCTTTGGGGCCGCACTCCGCGCTCCTTTTGTCTGCCGGAGGAGCTGCATGCTCGCTTCTGTCCCGGGACCGCGGCTGAGGGGAGGGGAGCGGAGCTGCTGGGAACTGCAGGGTCAGTGTGTTCTTCAAATCGGTCTGAGATCACTTTTCTTTTTTTTTTTTTTTTTTTTTTTTTAATGCACATTTTTGGAAGGACTTTAGAGAGTGTAGTTTTAATAAGACTTGCGGTTTAAGGCGTCGCTTGGGACTCCCCTTTCAGATCAAGGAGCATCGCAGTGAAGGTGGTCTTTGGGGGTTTGGGAGTCACGCTCACCTGCCTGTGAATCGGTAGGAATGTAGAGGTCGTCTTTTTTTAGTACTTTGCTCTTTGATTTAATAATGTAAATATCCTGTCATCACTACTGTTCCTCACATGATCCTGTTCGTTCAGGGGCATTCCCTTTAAACGTGCCGTGCGCCAGGTGTTTTAAATTTAGCTTTCTACACAGATAGCGCCCGATGTTTGCTGTCGTTGTTTGCTGTAGTTGTGTTCAGTTGTGCTCCGTAGGAAAGCAAAAAGGACCACATCGGTTTAACGTGGGAAGTAGGCCCCGCTTAGAGTAGCAGCGGGACTTGTGCCTGTGGACGCTGGAGAGAAAGAGAGAAAGCCTCCTTTGAGAATGACCGACCAGGAAGCACTGACGGGCTGGATGTATTTTAAGGTGTTTCTTTTTTTTGAAGGAAAGATGGTTCTCCTTTGTGTCGTAGTGTCAGTGCCTTGGTGTGGGAAAGCTGCTGCTTACTTAACTTCTCCCCTGTTTGCAGTTTCCGGAAGCCAAGGTGTGGTAGTGTTTCTGCTTCCTTTTGCAAAACCAGTTATTTTTCTCTGTAGTGCTTTTGATTTAGAGGGTGTACACTTAACAGTGGAGTCACGTGGAGAAATGATTAGAAGGAAAGGAGAAGGACAGGAAACGTTGTTGTTCCTAATGGTTTTTTACAAAAACAAACAAATTATTGACAAGAAGTTTAACTCTGTAAGTCTATCTGTTATCTTCAGAATATCAAGGGTAAGTAAAGTTGTCAACAAGAAGCATATGGCAGTAGGGAACCACCCTTCAGAGAACTTAAAAAAGATAAAAGTACCAAAACTAAAAAGATATGCTGAGGTATTAATGTAACTTCCTAGCTTAAAATAACAGCCAGTTTATGGCTACCCTCTTATGCATTCTGCTTCTCACCAAAGAAGTTCAGCAGTTAGAACAAATTTTTCTTTGTTGTTTAGAGGAGTTTCTCCCAAAGCAGCACTTACAGGGAGAGCCAGCTACTGGGCAATCACCTGAGTTATTTTACAGCACTGAGGCAGGAGGAAGGTGTGAGGGCTTTTTGGGAGCCGAATAATGATGGCACTACATCTAGGGGAGTTTTTTTGTTTGTAATGCTTTCTGAGAAAATAAAGATAAGTCACACAGTACTCATATAGATAACTGTTGAAGTCTTAACAAGTGGCTAGAGAAACAAGCTAGGTACATTGAATTCAAAACAGTCCAGTGAACAAACAGCAGGCTCTTGTTAATTTAAAGCAAATGAAATTGTGGGTTTTTTAAAAATAATTGTTGTATTTCTACTAGTATAGTAAAGCAGTAGTGCCTCAGTTCCCACTTCCAGCTAGTGGTATGTGATTATTGCTACATTAACTGTCTAACAGTATGTAGAGTACTGTCTTGTTAGTACTTATTTTGGTGACTTTAATTTTTTTCAAAGATACTGGTTTATGTCAAGTCAAAGTAGATACTATGTCTTATTTGCTGAGTTTGATATAACTTTGTAATATAAAATTAAATAGAAAATGCTGTGTGTAAATTAATAACTTGTCAAAATTTAATGCATTTCCTATTACTTTTGATGCTGTTTTCTAAGATTACATGGTTTTAGTTCTGTTTGGTAGTGGTGGTGTCCCAGTTGTAGAAAAATATTTGGAAGGCAGTTTTCTGCAGCCTGTCATTACAGGGCACCTCTCAACAAGTACATTGTCTTAAACTAACTCAGAACTTGTCAGTCCTGTTTGTAGTTGTTGCTGACCTTTCCAGAAAAGGATAGTGATCCAGGAAACTTTCTGGCAACCACCTGATTTGCCAGTGATAGCAAAATGCTGCAGGATAGGTTGGAGAGTGAGTTTTAATTCAGACTGCCAGTGGCTGTTTTTGTCGTTATCTGGGGTTCTAGAGATTTGTGGTGCTGTAGTTGCCATGCTGATGTACACTGGTTAAACAGCTTTTCCTTGTCTCTCCACAAAAACTCTTGATTGCAACTATAACTTCACAAGGTAATATGGAGGCAATTTTGAATATTGTTACTTGATCTTGAATATTGTGTCACTGTGTAGTGGAGGAGTGTTGCATTTGGTGCTGATATTTGGAAGCCAGCCTTACTGAAGGTAGCGAGTTGGTTAGAGGAGCACGTGCATCAGCCTGAGCTGCTCTCTATTGGCCTAAATAAGTTTCCCTCAAAAGCTTCCTGCTAGAGTTGCTTTGGCAGTCTTGTGATGAAGGAAGACTCTTAAAAAACACTGAGAGGAAGTATTGACAGCAGGGGTGTGATCTAAATATCAGTGGGTTTGCTCTCAGTTAATAAGTAGTGCAGTATGCTCATTTTTAAGTGTGTCTGTGTGTTCTGTTATGTTCCTGTTAGGTAGTTTGGAAGTCAGAGAGTTTCAGGCCGCATCCCCCTGCATTAAGAAAGTGGTGTGCTTTCACCTGGGTATTTAATCCAGTCAGGCCTGCTCTACAGTAAGCAAGTGCAGAAAGCAGCATGTATTTGCTTTGAGAAGCTTCATGATTATCAAAAGAGAGCACAGAATGTTTTTTGGGATTTTTTTTGCAGATCTAAAGGCAGTTTGTTGTCGTTCTAGTAATTGGGCATTTAGGAGGAGATAAATATGTAAAGTAGAAATGGTATAGAAACTGAAAATGGCTTTTAATCAGTGCTGTCATGTGAAATAATGTGGGCAGATAGTTGCTAATTCCAATTGGAATGCAGTCTTTCCACGCACTTTAATTTCTGAAACTTGTGCTGAAGTTGGAAGCGGAGTAGCTGGAGGCACAGGCAGTACTCTGTCACAGACTGAAGCTGTTGCGTTTGTATGATGTGCCACAACTTCAGCACTGTTGTGCAAATAATTTAATTATGAAAAGTACTCTGGAACAGCTCAGATGTGGTATTTCTCAACAGCTTTTCATAGACTCATCAAACTACAGGGAGCCCAGCCTCACCTATTGAGATTGCAGTCTTCTAAGCACACCTGTGGAAGTTTGGAGATGTTTTCCAACTTTTTTTCTGCGTGGTTGAAGATTCATTAATTGTTCTCACTGGGCTCACTGATTGTTCAGTGTAGAATTTGAAGTTCTGTCTTTAGAAGAACAGCTGTGGACTGATAGGATCGCATCTGCTGAAGTAGAGATTCTGTGATTTTGGGGTTTTTTAAAGGGGAATTGGACTTATGAAGAATGCTTAAAACTTGCTTCTCAGATCACTGTCAGTTGAATACTTTTTTTTCCCCCCTTAAGTAACATAATTTTGTTAGGTATTGAAGAACAATTCTGGCTGTAGACTGGTGTTTCCTGCAAAAGTTGAATATATGTGCCTGGCATCAGTTTTCTGGATTCTGATTTCTGTTGTGTAATAGTTGTAATTGCACCAGTGGTCAGAAACATACGTTTTGGGATTTAGAAGTGACACTGGGAATATGAAAGTTAGGAGAGCCAGCAGTAGCAGGCTTTTTGAGGCCTAGTGAACAGTGATTATGGTGTAAATCCACATGCTGAGTTAACAACTTTTTTGTGTGTATTTTAAGTTACTAAAATATTTGGTAAATTCTGTTTGTTCAGAATAACCCCAGATATCCCTGAGTGCTTATTTAGATTTGAGATCAAGTAGAACTTTCAAGAACATGACTGCACTGGGTCAGGCTGCTTTTGATGTTTGTTTTTTTTTGTTTGCTGCTTCCCCACCCGCCCCCCATCAGGTTTTATTTTCTCAGTTAAATTTGTCTCCCTGTTCTGCTTTCACTGGGGTAGGTAATGCCATTCTGCCACACTGTGATTTTTGGCTTTGGACTGTTGCAGGCATTGCCAAAACAAGTATAGTTTAAAAACACAGGTACAGACTTTACTGTCTTGGCTTTCCTTTTTATCCCAGCTGCTTCTTAATGTTACTTCTCCATTTCCATAAGTATTTCTCTTTCTCTCTCTGCTTTTCCAGTTTTATTGCTGGAGGTCCTGATTTCTTCTGTCTTTTCAAGATTACTGTCATATAGGAGGAGGGGAAACTTGCTGAAACTGGAGAGGGTAGGACCTTATTCCTAAGAAAACTTAAGTTCTCTGCATGTAAACTCAGGGTAAGATCGTGGACAGTGTGTGGACCTAATGGTCTGTATTGTGTGTGTGAGGATTTTTTGTCACCTTATATCTGGAAAATTAATTTGGCCTGGAAATTGCCAAATTTATTCTGAAATTTATATGACAAAGTATATATAGTTTTAAAAATTACCCCTTTTTATTCAGTAACTTTAATTTCAGAGTTGGGTACTTTTTTACCTTTTCATTTCTCTGGGTCACTGCTATGCAGGAATGCTTGTTAGTAACTCTACTTTATAGGTTTAGATTCATTCTCTGGCTGTTGTTTTAAGTTAGCTTGTTAGATTTGTGTTTTTTCAGACTCAGTCTTGTTTTCCTTAAAATTGGTTTGGGTTGTTTTTTTTTTGGTTTGAATTGGTTACTGATGTGTGAACTGACCATGGGGTCAGCAGCTACCCTGGCCTGTGCGATAGAGCGCAGTGCTTTGGAACCAGTTCTGTTAGAAGATACACATTTATTGAGATAGGATAAAAGTCATCATTTTGGTCTCATAAGTTAGATGGAAATTTTCTTTTAATTGCAAAAAAGAAGTGAGTCTTTCTTTTCAGAAGCTTAGTATCTTCAAAAAGTCAGTAAACTGAAATTGGTGGTGATTAATATTTTCTAGATTTTCTTCTCAAAATTTTGTTTATATACTCTACACAACAATCATAATCTATCACAAAATTTGAACATTTGATTGGGGAAGAGGTACTTCAGAGGAAAGAAGTAGACATTTAATACGTTGCCTTTGAGAAACTAGATCTAATGTTAGTGATGATTTTGAAAATCAACTTGGAAGGGCAAATTTTACTACTGACTGTTCTAAGTATCCAGTGCTTTGGAATGACTCTTCAAAGTGTGGCAGGTAAGGAGACAGGATTGTCTCACATTGCAGAAGCAGGATGAGACACTCATGTGTGCATGGCAGAATCTTGATTTACCTCAGATTAGGGCAAATCTCATTACAGCTGGTTTCAATGTAAGCAGGATGATTTTCACCTGCCTTTCCCAAGCTCTTCTGGGTATGCAGGTGTTAAACAATATCACTGCCTTATGCTTTGTTTGTCTGACCATGTCAAGGGTCTGAGGCTGGCACACTTAGACTTGGTAACTTTTTTTTAATCACGTGTGTGTCTGAGGTTGACAGAGTGGAAGTTTCAGACCCAGTGTTTGGAATGAAATTAAGCTTTGAGCCATTTCTCATTTGATCAGTAGCACTCACTTCATTTACTACCCCATTCGTGATTTGCTTTCTTTTTTAACTCACATTCCTTACCTAGGTAAAAAGTGATTAAAAGCCATTAATTAAAATATTCCATGAAGGTTAAAAAGTGCAATTTAATAAAAAATGTGGACCTGAAAACTAGTTAAGGCTGTTCTGATTTATACTTCAGTATTGTTGGAGGAAGCAGATTTTATTGTAGAGTGAATTGGAATTGCTTTATGGTGCCCTTGTTATGGGAGTAGTGTAAGATTTTGTCCTTAAAAAATATTTTCCTCGATTATGTGTTAAATGGTACTTGACATGATGAGTATGCTTGGCATTTAGCAGGTATGTCGAAGCAATCCTCTGGGGTTACCGCCTTTGGACTATCTTGCATAATTTTGGGTCTTGTAAATGTAGTTTGAGATTTCTGTGGCAGATTTATTTACTCAGGTGAATCTAATCCCAATACCTCCAGGCAGCTTGGCAGAACAAGGTGATGGTTCTGGAAGTTGGCCTGCCTCAGGTTGTGGCAAACAGGCTGCTTTTTGCTGGTGAAGCAAGGTGATAACCTGCAGGTTTGGGGATGGGGTTGAAAGTCCTTATTAATATCAAACAGGGAAATACTGATTTTTCAAGGTAATTCTTAGGTGGGAATATGAGCATGTGCTTGTCTGTGTCAAAATATGTGTATTTTCTATGAGAAACAAAGCTCACTCTTTAAAATTTTAAGAAGTTTAATAAGGGATAAAAGGGAAAGTACCCATAGCTGGGGTGCTTGACGAACTGCTAGAAGCACACCGTTAACTGTAACAACTCTTCCTATATACTTTCTCACTGCATTGTTCAAATGCTTATTAATGAATATTATATATCTTCAAATATTCCTTTGAGTTTACATGTTCTGAGAATTCTTTGTCTTAGTTCAACCCTTGACCTCTCTCTTCTTAGAGTACGTGCTGCAATGCAGATGTGATTTTCAGAGTCTTGTATTTTATTTCTTCATGAGACCCCCGGTCTGTGGTTTGACAGTTATTGTTAGCTGAAGGATCTGTGGTGCTTTTGGTGTTACTTGTCTGTTTTTTTCAGCATCATCTTATCATACAGACCTTATAGCTATTTTTACAAGTACTTTCAATCAACGTTAGCTATTTCATTATTGTCAGTCAGCTACAAAAATAAAGGCACTAGTTGTTATTTCACAACTACAATTACTTCCTCAAAAGTTAATGTTATAATACACAGTACACAGCTTCTATTTTAATATTTTGTGAAAGCCTAAACTATAATGTATGTATTTATTCCACTAAGATACCCAAATCCCTGTGTAAATTGTATATTAACCATAAAAGGCTGACAAATTATACCATATATCAAAAGAGATTACAAACTTTACTATATTAAAATAATTTACAAAAGCTAATAATAGTGAAAGACAATAAGTACATAGTTATTTATAACGTTTTCTCAAAATAGCCTTGACCCTTTTAATTTTTTGGAGTTTTTACCCTTCAGTTCATGTTTTGATTTGGTAATGTTTTCATCCACCATGCATTTCTTTCTCTTTTTTTTTTTTTTTGGTCACAGGGTTGGTTTAGTGTATCTTTTGCTGGTATTGGGGAAGTAGGAATGTAATAGTGGCAACTACAAACAACCAGATTATTACTAGATTATATAAAGAAAGCAAGAGAAGACTTCTTTCTGTCTTTCCCTTGTTTTCCCTCCTATTCCCAGCTTGCATATTTTGACCTGCTGTTAATTGCTAACTTACTCAAAATGACATTACACTGTTGGCTTTGCTGTGTTTTTTCTGGCTGCTGTCTGAAAATGAGCATGTATGTGTCTTGCTCTAACATAAAGATTGACTAACTTTTTTTTTGTGGATGCTACTGCTACACAGAGGAATAATATCTTTTTCTGTGAAGACTAAAAACATTCAATTTGAAAAGATATATATTTAAATTTGGATGCTATTTAGTTATCAAAGTAGCCAAACAACTAAAAATGTTTTTAGAGTGTAAAGGAGAAATAGAGGCAGTAATTTTTTTTAAAATGCTTTTGGCCATGCCTGTTCATTAAGATCAGACTGCCTCTAATGTTTTTTTTTTCTGTCAGTCTATCTTTCCATACTTTTCACTGTGCCTTCAGGTAGGATGTGATTTTTGTGATATATGCAGGAAGATCAACTGCTGACATGTCTACGTTGTCCTGAAGTTTGGCTGGACATGTAGAAAGATGAAATTCTCAGAAGAAATGGCGGTGGTGTAGCCTGGGCGCCGAATGTCTGTGCGACTGGCAGCACTGATTCTCTCTCTCCCTCCCTTACCCAAGAGCAGCAGCGCAGTGAGCTCCGGGTACAGGCAAACAAAAACGCCTGCATTTTTGTAAACATCCCCTTTTCTCAGTGTGGAATTTTGATTGCATAATCCGAATGCCGGACTGAAGCCAGTGTGGTTGAGTGTGGGGAAGGGAATTCCAGGCAGATGAAGCTGATCACCTTGTTCTCTGACGTTCTTCAGCGTTAGGAATGTGTTGGGCACTTCAGTGACCTACTTATTCTGTGAAAAATTGTGCACCTACTCCTGGTTTATGTTCTCACTCAGGTGTTGTTTAGTATATCTAAATTATATATGGTTTTCCACTGTAAATGGGAATGGTTCACTGTAACCATGTGACATTTCTTCTATGAGACTGAGCAATGCTTTTATTTAGCACAAGGAGGAGGAAACTACAGGTATGCATAAACAGAAATAGTAGTTCACAAACTATCACTAAATGACTTGTCTTCTTACTAGAAACCTAGTCTTTCTGATTTTGACTGAAAGATACAGGAGAAGTAAACTTGGGGATTTTTCCATAGCTGCAAGTGAGGGTTTTTTGTTTCTTTCTTTAAATGTTCTTTGGAGTTTTATTTGAATTTTCTTACATTTGAATGTGATTTGAGTCAGGCTAGGACTTGATACTGTTGAGACTTCTTCATTGTGAAAGAAGGTTTTAACATTTTTATGTGTTTAGTAATGCTTACCAGGAGACTTGCTTCATTGTGAATTCTCTTGCTTTGATATAAATGTAATTGAAATTTCCTTAATCTTTTCTTAACTTCTACTTTAATTATGCATCTGTTAGCTCATTTAAAAACAAAGCATTTTAAATAGTATAATTGAAAACCTTTTCCCCTTCTGTCTGATTTTGTTTTGGTTAGAATGCTGTTTTTCTAAAATATGCAGTAAAGATGTCTTGCAAATGAAAGTTACACAACATTGTTAAATAGATTTTTTTTTTTGGTAGTGGTTAAGAGTTTAGAGTAAATTTAGTGCACGTATGAACTTCTTTCAATGGGGCAGAGGGAAGAAGAGAAAGAAAACCTTTTTGAAATTAGGTTTGAAAACAAATGGACTCTCATTTGTTTAAAACCCGGACAGTAAAACCAGCTGGCTTCTAAGTGCAGAGCATGTCACTAGTTTTCAAAGCCTGTAATGTTCCTTTTTCCTGCATTCTTTGTTTAGAATGGAGCTTTCGTCTGCTCGGAGGTTGAAAAAAATACTCTTGCAACATTTACTTCCTTTTTCAGTCACCTGACTTTCATTACAGTTATTCACCTGGAATTGACTGGCCTTCTAAAATGTGGAGCAAATGCTTTTCCCAAATGTATATACACTTCAAACATTCCTCACCCAAACATAAGAAACCCACAGTCAACAACCATGCACATTTAACTCTGTCTTTAACTTCTAAGAAGCTATTCCTAGATTATAAGATAGTGTTAGCATTCTTACTGCACTTCTGAGTATGTTAAGGCCTACGCTGTCTTTGCAGTACTTTTGATTCCTCCTGAATGTAAACATACAGTAGGGTCAGATAATAATAAAGCTTATGTGTACACTTGAAGGAACTGCCTTTTTAAATATACAAATGATTGTCAGAAGCTGGGAACCTGATCATTTGTGTTGGTGTATGTGTACTTAGTAGTAAGGAACTTAGATTGCCTGTTAGGGATTTTTACATGCTGCTGGTAAAAATACTGATGTGCCTTTGAGGATATCTGTATTGTTTAAAGCTACTTTGTTTCTGGCAATAAAGTGTTTTTTTTCAATGCCAGAGTGTCTTGATTCTGCACATATCCACATACCTTGTAGTCTTGACTGATGTTCTGTGATGAGGAAGACTTGTAATTTTTGCTTTGAGATGCTGTTTATTTTATATGCTGGTTTATAAGTGAGTTTGTGGGGTAGGAGGAATGAGTGCACAGGGCTTTCAAGTGTTGTGTTTTGGTCTGTTCATCTTGGTGGAAAATCCTTGGTTCCAGTCTCAATTTTAACAACTGAGTGTTTTGTGTGGATTTTGAATGTAGAGTGCATGGATATTCCTTGCTGTGGAGCCTGCAGCCTAGGTGAGAGCTGTAACTGCTAGGCTGGGTGAAAGCTTCACTCTCTCTTGCTCTGTCTCACGGTTCCCCTGAAGAAGTGTTTAGTCATGGGAAGGAATTGGCAGCCGTACCCTCAGCATTTAGAAGTTGTCTGTAAAGAACGTCTTTCAAGGGTAAGGAGGTACGTGCGTTAAACTTGGGATGTTCACATCTTGAATGAAATGGGATTTTGTGGAGAAAACTCCTCTGCTGATTTATTCAGTCATTGAAGAAACTTGTGCCTGCATCCAGAGGGAGTTCCAGAGCTGTGAATTCTAGCAGTGGGCAGAACCTTTTCATACTTCTAGCATGTAAGCCCAGAGGAGGGACCACATTCAGTGCGTTTGTCTCCTTGATGTTTCTCATAGGTTAATAACTTGAGTGATTCCCTACTTAGAAGACCAGCTTTCATGGATGACTCTCAAACACCTGATGCATGTTGTATGTTGCATATGGGAAGTTTTATGCGTTCAATTCAGAGCTGTTTTGGCAAATCACCTTACAAATTTTGTGTAGTGATGGCTTTTGGGATATCTTCCACTTGGCTGCAGTTAAAATGATTTAAAGGACTAAGGTTTATGGGGTAGTAGGCTCAGTTCTGATCTATGCTGGTAAAATTATTTTGGTAGATGAAAATCTTTGCATTTGAAATGCTGTTACTAAAGGGGTTTTTATAAATTTGGTTAAATAGTTGTACAGAATTTTGTATTGTCACCAGGATTTTTGCTTGCAAATTTCTCCCACCTTTACCTCCAGATTCTTGGAAAAGGTAGCTTTCAGTCTGATTCCTTAGGCCTGATGTATCATAGCAGAAGGTTCATGTTTTACAAGGAAGGGGTTTCTCATTTTGGTTTGTGGATTGTTGCTGCTTTTTTCTTCGCTTGTTGCTAGTGGAAACTGCCCAGCTCTCTTTTGCTGCAATTGTCAGATTCTTCAAGGAGCAAAATGGGAATCCCATTACTAAATCACAATTAAACAGGACACTGAGAGATTATTAAGGGAAAATTAAGGTAAATATATGGGAAAGAAAAAGTAGTCCATTTCTTGTTACAATATTGTTGTGGGGTTTTTGGATAGGCACATGTGTGTCACATGATACAGCATTCTGTACTTGTGTGGCATAGGTATATGTTTGTCACCAAGTGCTCGTGTTTGTGGGGTTATTTTCTCAGCAGAGCGTCAGTGTACCACTGATACCACAAGTATGTAACTATTGTTCCTTCTTCCCAAGTGGAACGACAGTGGGGTTTTTAAATTCAGTTTAGCTTGTTTTGGTATAGCTGACCCGTTGTGTGAACATAAAGTGAAATGACCAGAGGTCAGTTAGTCCAGAGATATTTCTGTGCAGGTCACTGTGTTACTGACGTCTGTAACTGGGCCATTAACAAGGGAGTGCTGCTGCAGCTCTTTTTGAGAGCTAAGCCCAGGCTGTCTGGTAAAGGCTGTGGAGACTATTTGAAATAGTTTAGTGACCCTAATCTTGTTTCTATTCAATGTGCTTTTAACAGAAGGACCAAGTATTGCTCTTAATGTGCTGATATTTGGTGACCTTTCCTTTAGTGTAGCCGTGAAGGGCTATTTTAAATCGTGGCTGTAAGCACGGTTCTGTAGCAGCTCTGGCCTGGGTTCACTCGCGCTGTGTCGATTGCGTGGCTGTGCTGCTGCCAGATCTCTGGTGGACACTGCATCTTGCAGGTTTCTAAACTTGGCTGCTTAACAAAAACTGTTTCCTGTGTGTCTCTTCCTCTTCCTGCTACTTTTTTCTATTGCCAGTTTCTCAGCTATGCAGTGTGCTCTTTAAACAAATCCATTTGTTCCACAGGTTGGTTTGTACTTTTACACAGCTATAACTTTCCTTCAGTGACAGTGTGCATCTTTGCTGTGTAAGAAATGCAGTGTTTGCGAGGAGCAGTCATTCTTCACATGAATGCACTTGGAGTCAGTTTTCAATACGAAAAGAAAGTCAAGCACAAGAAGTACATATTTGTATGATCATGGGGGTAGGATGGGGTGGAGACCCTATGGTGAGAACACCAAACTAATTAGCTGTATCTTGCTCCTTCTACTTGGCATAACTCAGTGAACCTTTTCCGGGTGATTTGCAAAAAGTGGAAGCTGTGTGGACGTCTCTGAGTGTTCCCAAAGTTATGTATGAGTCTTTGCTCTTCTGGGGATGGATTGATAATTCCTCTTCATTTAGAGAGGGCTTTGCATACTGTGTAACACATCAATATTCATGTTTTACTTAGAGAAATCATTCTGTAAAAGAATTCTTCCTATTACATGATGAAAAATTGTGTTTCTAAGCTTCTGAATTAAGATGATTTTTATGTAAGGTGGCAAATGGCCTCAGATAAGATTGTGTGGCATTGCAGCTTTGCTTTCCCTTTTCTTTTGTCACGTTAGTGTTGTCTTTGCCTGACCATTTGAGTCTGTTCTAAAAATACAGCAAATTGAGGCAGTTGGTAACTGTTTCAGTAGCCAAACTTTCGTCCAAGCTGAGAAAGCAGCCAGTGTTCCTTGGTCTGTATACCACTAAATAAGATAGATAATTTTTTTAATATGGTAACAATGTATGAACATAATTTTAATCCAAAGTAAAGGATGCTAATGTAATGCTCCCCTCTCTTTTTTTAAGTAGTGCTAAAAGAAAAACAAGCCAAACCTCCAAATCCCAATGGAAAACTGATTATGGAGAGAATATATCTGTACCTATACAAATGGAGTTTGAAAATCATTCCTCATGATTTAATGTGTCTGACCTGAAAGTCGAGAACACCCAAGTCTATTTTAGGGGTCAACTTCCAGGACTGTGTAATGTTCTTCAAATTGAAAAGGGATTTGCTATGGGTCACTCCCTCTCACTTCTGGCCTACTTTGAAGCTTACTGCATTCATGTCAGTACCCCATCTGAAAGGAATAATGTGCAGTGTCTTTATACATGAAGCCAAACTGTCTATCTCTAGTTTAGATTATTAGTAGTTCTGGAAAGTGACTGTGATTTTGCTGTGCATTCCATGGTGCCTCTCTTGATAGAGTCCTGAAACTTCCTGAAACTTAATTTATAAAGTAGCAAGATGATAACTGCTTCAGGATCTGAACTGAGGAATACCTGGAGAGCCAGGCTTTAATGCAGCTATCTACCAAGCCAGCCTCAAAGAAATATAGAATGCAATCTCCAGCAATTTCTTAAAAAATCAGTTGTGTAACCTTCTAAGAACAGAGCAATTGGAGGTCACAGATTTAACACTTGATTCTGTGTTTAATCTTAGTGGGAGTCACTTCCATGTGGTGTGAGTTCTTTGTGGATGGAGATGTTTGTGCAGAAGATAAACTACACATTTTTGATGTGATGCAATTGGAGCAAAGGTCTTCCTAAAAGTTAAAGTAAACAAATGAGCCATCTTTTCCTATTCTCTGATATGAAAGATGGAAAATTTTAGTGTACATGATATTTTTGGTATTGTACAGAGGTTGGATTTGTTTGCTGGCTTTGTGCTGCAGAATGAGCACTCCTTCAGTATAATTTAACACTTGATAAACAAGCAGTACAGGTATTTAAAGTACCTGGATGTGAAATTGTAATTGTCTGATGAGGGTGGAAAGTAGGAGTAATTGTTTCCATCATGATGCTTTGGCCTACTGGTTGAGAAGCAGTTCCATGCATAGGTGATAACATAGTGAAAGCAAACATGTTATTTCACAGTGGGAAATTTCTGCTAGGATTTTAATCCGAGGAAGACCTTTTTATGTTCCTGGTGTGGAAGGTAAGTGCACGAATGGTTTTGGCTGCTTTTTCTTTCGTTCTGGTTAATATTTTACATTGCAGTTTGTAAATTCAAGCAAATAATATTGTATCAGGGTAGACCAGTGGTTCTTTTAGCCCATTTTTAATTGTTAGTATCTGTTTTAAGATCTTCCCTTTCTCTTCTGTTTGCCAGTGTTACATTTTGGGTTTCTCAGTAACATTTTGGTCAAATGAGACAAACTTCTTCCATGTTCCTGAGTTGAAATGTAAACCAAAACAGCTCTACTTGGCTCCCCTCTATCTATTGCAAGATGACCATCACAGCTGTGGGATTAAGCAGCTTTAGAAATAGAAAAATTGGGTTTTGCAGAATCAACGCCAGATAACTGAGATATGAGAAAATCTGTAAATTTCTTGAGTAAAGTAGCTGAAGGAACCAGTTCTGAAGTCTTGACTAAAGAGTTCAAAGAAGTTACTTCATAAAATATTTCTGGAGAATGTGCTTCTTTTCCCCTCATGTAACACAGTAACGTCCTCATTGTAAACATGCCTTGGATTTAGCTTTTGAATTGAAATACAGCAGCTATTTGTAATAATGAATTCAAATGCAAAAAACCAGTTGTTTAAAAAGCAGTGTACTCTTTTTTTCCCACCCAATTTAAATCAAAAAGGTAAAATCTGGTATTGGAAAAATATGTTAGCTCTTCTAAGTAGCTAAGCTTGTCAGTTCTCTATTGAATCAAAATTGACCCCTTCCTTTTTAATGAACATTTAATTTGATAAAGAAACAACTTTTCTTAGCTTGGTTTTCTCTGATAGTCTTGGATCTTAACAGTTTACTATGTACCATGGTTCGTAGCTTGGTGAACTGTATTTTGAGTTTTGCTACAAGTCCTGAATTAGCCTGTTCAGACAATCCTACCCTGGAGCAGCTTCTGTGCTGCTTCAGTTCTTGTTTTAAGATGTGACTCCAGAAGGGGAGGGCTGTTCTCAAGCTTTCCCACAATGAATAACAGTATAAGTAATTTACATGTACAACCAAGGTCAGTCCTCTTCTCTTTGTCTTTCTACCCCCTGGCCTCACAGACCGTCAAGTTCGCAATGCCTTTTCTTTTCTCTGTGACTCTCTTCACTGGCTGCTCCAAGCAGCAGAAATTTATGGTGTGTAAAATTTTTGGGTCTAATATCATAACCTTTTGTATTTTGGGGATAATTGAAGTTGTCTTTTATTTTTATTTTCTGCCCTCATAGCAGTGCATTTAACATTTTATTTTAATTTTCTGATCATATTAGTTGGATATTTGGAAATATAATATTATTTTTGTAAATTCTGTGGTAATGGATAGTTGTTAACAATTTTATTTCATTCAGATCGAAGTATTGTATTTCATATCATCCCTCTTTCAGTGACCTGCTGGGTTGGAATTAGAGTAGGAATATCCCATTTCTATGGCCTTACCCTGGGATGGTGTTTCATCTTTTTTTTTTTTTTTT
>VWZV01000704.1:57712-115453 GCA_013397155.1 Irena cyanogastra
AGAGTGCAAATCTTTTAATCAGACCTTTATCTTTCTCCTTTGTTGCTTGGCTCTGAGGCAGTTCATTCAGAATTTCCCTGAAATAAGCATTTCATTATCTCATTTAACATTGTATGTTTATGCTTAACATGGTTCTTTGCTACTTTATGAGAATTCAGAGATTGTATTCAAGATGTGGGGGTTTTATTTCATTGGGTTTTTGAAGTAAAGTGGACAGTAAATTTGGTTGTTCAGTTCAAAAAGTGTGTGGAGAACTGATAATTTAGTAGTTTATTGTAAAGTTCTATTCTGTGGAAGATGTTTCTTTTGTGATAAGATAAACACAATAAGAATTGTTGCAAAGCCACAAGTTGGCACAGCTTATTTTGAAAGAAATGGCAGCTATTCAGCTGAGACTGAAAATAGCTTAAATGTATTGCAGTGTAGTTTTGGACCTAAAGTTATTGTGACATCTAAGAAGTAGCTGCCATCAGAATTCCTTCCAGCTTCATCTTGATGCCTGTATTAGTTGAAGTACACCAAAAAAATCATAGAGGAATTATACAGTCAATGCTATTATTTATATGCTGGGATAATTGTAGAAAATGTGCTGCTACATCAATGTTTGAGATGCACATATTAGTGGAATGCAGTTAGTGTTGACATTTAGACAGGATCTGAGATGTGAACATGTTTTTATCTGTTGAGTAACATCTGTGCTGGTGTGCTGTTATTCTGGGAAAGCATCGTTAAACTTAGTGATTTTGTCTTTTAAAGTGGATTGAATGAACTCCAGGTTTTGTTTGTTTGATCTGGGTATCACTAAGTGCTACAGTTTTAATAATGGGTCCTATTCAGAGTTTTTGGAACTGACCCTTTTTTCCCCTTCAATTTATTTATTTAATAAATTTATACTCTATGAGAGCTAAGAAAGGGGGAGATACTTCATGGTATGCAATGGTGTACAATAAATAATTGGAATATTTTATTTGTTACTAATCTTAAAAAAAATTACTACTGTCCCCAAACGGCCTTTCTTATGTGCAGTTGGTAGATGTTGAGTCAGTTATTTATGCAGGTTTTTTTGTCTTTGCAAATGGCTCCCATCCTTAGAATGGAAAATAATTGAATGAGAAGATAAAATATACCTTAGGGCTCTTGCATTTATAATTACACACTTTTTTTTTTTAAACTAAAGGTGCTTAATTTTCTATATCTCAAACTTTGAGTATGAAAATGGTCATTGTGTCAGCAAAAGAGCTGCAGGATTTTAGACTTCTATTCCCTTATGTGACCACAAGCTCCAGAGCCCAAGTTCATGAACTAGATGACTGTAACGCTAAATCATGTTGCAGAATGGGAAAGCTGAAAATGGGAGTCAGCATTCTGTTAAAGGGATCCCAAACACAAGTGCTGGGGGAGAAAAGGTAGAGCTGTAAGAAGAGTATATGAGAAGGCAGTACAGAGAACTAACTGCACTACAGATACGGAAAAAGGGCGTTTAGTATTTTCTCAGATGAGGAAGTGCATTAGTTTAAGAAAACAGATTTGGGATTTGGTCAGGGAGACAGAAAACTGGGATTTGGTCAGGGAGATGGAGGAGCCAGTTTGGACCACAGGAGAGAGTAAAGGGGGACAACATTAGAAAATTTGGCCAGTGTTTTCACACAAGTGAATTGTCTTTTTTTAATGCTGTTGTAAATATTGGATGCCTTTTTTATTCCTGTTTTTTTAATGAATGTTGATTAACCATTTAGAAGTATAAACTTCTTTCTTTTGCATTTATTTTAGATATGTGAATGGCCATGCAAAAAAGCATTATGAAGATGCACAGATTCCTATGGCCAATCATAAGAAAACAGAAAAACAGGAGAAAGTTCAGCATACTGTGTGTATGGATTGCAGTAGTTACAGTACATACTGGTAAGGGTTTAAACACTGTAATTTGACAACTTTCTGTATACTAGAAGGTGGAAACATCAGACTTTTGTGCAGCATTATATTACACACATTTTTAAGCATTTCATATTTGGATTTCCAGTCCTGTCTTTCTGGAACATTCCGCTTTTCCATGCGTATTGTAGCACTGTACAGTTACTGGCTGTAACTAAACTCTCACATGTCAAATGTCTTAAACAGAAGAAATCTTTTGAAATAAGCGCTGTGGGGTTTGGAGTTGCTTCTGTTTGCTTTGGGGTATGTACAGACCCAAACCTGTTACTTGTGAAAGCTGTTTGGTTGTTGTTGCTCCTTCCATCAAGCTGGTGAGCCTTTCACATCATCTTTTATTTGTCAGGATTCAGAAAGTAAACTTACACTGTAGTTCTTGCCCAAGAGATCTGAACTCGAGTTGTGTTTGTGTGTACACCTTCTGTGAGTCTGGGAAAGTGGCAGATACTGTTGGGAAGCAGCATCAAGTCTTTAGCAAGAGTAAGGAAAAGAATCGGAACTGTTTCTTTAAACAGCACAATGGCCTGTGCTGTTTCCTTCTGTGGGGTTCTTGCAGTGTGATAAGCACTGTTTAGGGAAACTTAATATTGTTGTTGCTAATTTTGGATTCCCCATGGTCCTCGTTCCCAAGAGGGCAAAGACGGAGTCAGTGGAAATGACTACTTTTTGCCTCAGCATCCTCCATTCTCTTCCCCCTTAAGCAAACCTGTTGACAGGTGCTTCCCCATTTGTAGCTGCTCCATGGTTTCCCACGTGTGTTGTTACTTGTGCAGTGTGGCAGTGCAGGATTTGAGCAGTGTAAATCTCAGGGAAACACCTTTTATGGTCTTGTAAAATTACTGGATATGTGGCTGCTGTAATCGGTATTTTGTTCAAAATACTTGGGTGTCTTTTGGGTAGTTCAATAGGGGAAAAAAATCTGTTTGATGAAGTTTGGGTATCCAGATTTATGAGGAATGCTTCTGTAACAAATATTTTTATCCCCTGCAAGTAAAACCCCAGTTATGTGATTTCACCTGAAGAAATGTTGTTTGGAGCAACTCAAAAACTTCTCCGATGGTGGAAGCAGCTGTGTAGGCATTTAAACATAGAAGAAAGGTTTGAGTAGCTTTGTGATGTAGGGGAATTTTGCTTTTATTTGTGTTTTATTTTAATAACCACCATTTTTATCCACTCTTATGTGAATACATGAGAAAACAGTCATGTTTTCTAAGGGATACATATGCACAGGTTACCGGCATTGCAGCAGCTGTGGGAAGCTAGTTTCATTCTCCCAATTAATACTGCTAGCAGCTGAGTTCTGTGTTGTGGCTTTTTGCTTTGTTTGAATTATGCCCTGTCTTCCAGTCATTCTGAAGGACATAATCTGTGGAGGAATTTTAGCAGGGTATTTGAAGTCTTTGATTATATCCCCACTGTTAAAAATGGGTTAGAAACTGTTGTAAAATAGTTAATAATTGTTAAGCATATACTGTTAAAAGGTTTGGTTATTGTATTGTAAAAGGGGTAAAAGCGTAGTTATAAGAAATAAGATACTGAGAGTATTCCACCTAAGTGAAGTGCATCCCCTTCCCCCAAGCAAAAACAAGTCAAGCTGGACGAAAGGTGGACCAATCAACACTTGCACCTTCATGCAGATGAAGGATCCCAACGGGAACCAATCCAAAGGGACAGAAAACAATATAGAAAGGGGACATCCAGGTCAGTAATTTGTGCTGTTTGACATTGGACATCGGGAACATCCCTGCCACAGGAAAGAAGACCCAACGCTGGCTCTCCAGCATCCTCCTGCTCGTCGCTGCTCAGGAACGCACCTGTCCTACCTGCGGGTCTGGGAAACCCCCATGCTTTAGGCCTTTTAATAAAAGCTGAAATCACTTTAGTGCCGGCAGTGTGCATCCTGTTCTTAATATCCACTATGACAAATAGTGTTCCCAACTAGCTGAGGCTTGATGAGTTACAGCAGCAAGTTTGAGCACCCTGCTGACCTTATCCCAAACCTTGTGTGGGCATTGCAAAATACCAGTAGCCAGACTGGGGGCTATGGGATCTGTTACTGACATCAGCTGTGCTGGGGAGGGCAGGCACACCTGCACCTGGGGAGGTGTGTGTTTGTGGGACCACAGAAGGGAAGCAGTTCAGCATGTGGTGTTTTTCCTGCTGTAGTTGAGGGCTGAGTCATCTGTGGATGAACTGGAACTAATTGTAGCCAGCTTTGCCTTGGGAAGTTCCTGCTGTGTGGGTAATTCACCAGCAAATTATAACTCGTGCTAATGTGAAGCTGAACACGTTTCAAAAGCAGTTTATCTTTGCTTTTATTTAGGATATTTCAGGTTTTTCCCATGCGATAATCAGGGAAAGATACTTGAGTTTGTTACTGCACCCAACTGAAAGGAGCACAGAAGTTTAAAGATGTAACAGAAGGCATCCAGATCAACTTTTCCCCCTTTATTTTGGACAGTACTGTGGAGGCTGCTGTTCAGTAGTGCTGCCAGTTAAAGCTAATAGTTGGGTAAATTTGAGACATAATTAGCTATTGTGGACAGTGAATGGGCTTCCAGTAGCTTTGAAAAGCCTATTTGTGAACTGCAGTGTAGACGTTAATCCAGTAGAGAGTCCTAAGTTTATGCCATGGTGGTTCTTTTAAGTGAACTTTTTTGTAAAGATGAGTATTTTATGCTACCGGTGCGGGCTGCCTCAATAATTTGAAAGTCAATAAAATACCATCCTAAGACTTAATTGCATTTTATTTCTACTGTAAAAATGATGCAGATATTTTGATGCAGTGCCAGCTTTTATATTTTTATTTGCAGTTCTGTTTACTGCATGAAGTTGATTAGCATACTCTTATTCCATTTTTATCCTATGAATCCTGATTTACTGTGTTCCTTGGCTTGCATGATAGTATCAGTGAACAGGCCTGTATGGGCTTTCTGAGAAGGCAGCATTTGATCCTTTGCGTTCCTTTGGCCATGCCATAACCTGTCATGCAATCTTTCCAGAGGGTTTTGTTGTTTGCTTACTCAGTCCTCCTATTTAACTGCTCAGTTTTACCAGTGGAAAAGTTGAGAGAATTTGTTAATATTTTATTTGTTATGAGAGTACAACTCTCTTCTTGATTCTTTGATCACTTTTGAGACAATAGATGCAATACCAAACACTCAGACTAAATTACATTTGAGACCTTAACTGCTGAGAAAAAGAAAGCCCTGAATCGCACTTTTTGGAGGTAATCAGCCTTTCAGTTCTAAAGTACTACACACAAAGAGTTTGCAAGAAGTACAGATCTTTTTTGTCTTCAAACTGTCATAGGGTGCTTTATCATTCTGTGTTAGGTTTGGGTTTTTTTTGTGCACGAGAAGTAAAATGATATGTGTAAGAACCCTGCTTTCCTGGAAGAGGACTCTTGTAAATTGGTTTTCTCTGTGCTAGTGTACAGACAGTTGGCATGGAAGAAGAAAGGCTGCCCTGTTTATATATTTGCATAATATGTTTCCTGTGTTCATTTAATCTCAGACACTGTTTGCAGGTCAGATTTCTCCATTACCCTCCTTGTTATCCCTTAAAGGGCCACAGTTGTGTCAGGAGTGTGTGTGTGTGTGTGTGTGTGTGTTCCTCACTGGTGTGAAAATAACTAACTGTCAAGGACTTAGAAAAATTCTTTTTTAGTCTCTGTGAAGATGGTTCTCTTTAAAAAACAAACCAGACTTACTGTGCTGGTGCTATGAGCATTGGAAAATTAGATTGCTTAGTACTATTATGTTGCATTTTACAATCAGGGAAAATAAGAAGAGTAAAAAGCCTTTTATCCAGACAGCAAAACTTGAGCTCTTTGTTTATTCATATAAGGTGTTGGCATAACTAAGGAAACTTGGGTTTTCTTAATTTTTAATATCCTTCAAATTCTTCAAATCTAGTCAGGGCTTTTAAACACAGCATGAAATTCTGTCCCTCCTAAGCACTGTAGCAGCACTTAGCGGTCGTGTTCCCAAAGCAGTGCATACATTCACTGGCTTAATGCCATTTCAGAAGCAAAAGTGGCCAGGTCTTGGAGGTAGCAGAGGTACAAAAAATAGAATGTATAGAGGAAAATACTGTGGTAAGCCATATAAGGGGCCCTCTGCAAGGTATAGAATTCGTTCTGTGTCGTTGCTGTTAAAGCATGTTGTAGAGCTGCTCTATCCAAAAAAGGTGTTTGTTAATTTCCGATAATCCTGAGGATCACAAATTAAGCAGCTGTTTTGAATGCCAGCTTCACATATAGGATGTAATTTCTCAGCAGTTTACCCTTAAGGTATATGGGCTTAGAAAATTTAAGTTACATAAACTACTTCTAAATCTGTTTTCTTGGTTTATCCAAAATATTATTATTTCTAATAATTATTTCTGTTATTTCTAATAGTAGTGCTGAATCCTCAGTGTTGCAAGAGAGGTTCTTTAAAAAAACCTACCTATTAAAAAGATAAATAGAAGATTGTCTTGGTTCTAAGTGAAACTTAGAATTACTTTTTCAGTTTTGGAAGGACCCTGATGTTTACTGATGTATTTGGTTTTATTCTTCCATCTTGGGGCAAGTGCTAAACTGGTATGTAAAAATAAGGTTAATGTGATCTTCAGGGCATGGGAGCAATGAAATAATCTTTCAGCAATAGTTCTCATAGAGGCTTTCAGTGAGCTTGTATCTGCTTCCATCCCCTGCTTTCTCAACGGTAGCTACTCCAGCATTAGTAGCAGTGTGACTGTGCTGGTGCAGCCAGGGTGCTCCTACTCAGGAGTCCCATGCTGTGTATTAGCTGACTGGGCTCGTGTGCTCTGAGCATTGGCCTGGAAGCTGGGTATCCTGTGGGAGTGGCAAATACAGGAGCACCTCATTAGGTCTTTGTAGGTGGCTGAAAAAGTGACAAGGACTACCTTGTGGCTGAAAAATAAGCACATTAACAGACTTCTTCCCCCTCCCAAACTAACTTGGTATGTGGCCATCTTTAAAAATGTAAAAAAAAAATAATGGTAATCTTACTACTTTCTAGATCTTGTATAAGTACCCGTAACTGCTGCGTGCAATGTTTGGATGTCTTGAGAGTCACGTTAATTTCTCTTCTTAGAGGCAAAAATCAAAGGTCCTGAACACGCTCATCTTAGGGACTCCATTCAGTGGCAAGGACCTTTACTTTCTCAACTCTGTAGCCTTTTCAAGCATGTAGATTTCAAAGTAACACTGGCAATACTGCAGATTTATGCAACAGAGAGTGTTGTAAATTCCAGTTGTGCCTGAAGTCAGTAGCTTCATTAAATTAGGAAACAAATGTGGATCTGCTCCAGAGGAATAGCCTAAGGTGATGATGATGTATTTTGTGTTTGAGTCACTCTTGTGCCAAAGGGAAAGAAAAAACAGTTCTGATATTAAACATATCCAAAGTTAGTTTTCCTCAGTTGTTCACTTGCCTGCCAAAATTTGAAGCTGTAATTTGACAATTCACAGTATGTACAGAAACTGATGAGTGATGGAGTGATATTTGTGGTTAAGCACGAGATGCAAGTTGTCACAGACTTCTGGCCTGACTTTGGAAAACTCAAGAGATCTTTTAGTCCATCTTCCCCAGTTTTTTTTCAGTAGCACAGACTTTTATGTTTTGTATGTATCTGTTCAGCACTTCAGGTTTCAGTGATAGCTTTACAATATTAAAATAGTTTAAAAATTAATAAAAGCTCTGTATTCTGTTTACCAGGCATCAGTTGGTCTTTTCTGGTCAATCTGTGGATAGACTACTCAGTCTGCTTTTAGTTACACTGTTTCAGTTTTTGTTGAACTGGAATGCTGCCTTGGGCCAGGCAGTACATCATGCTTTTGATTTCTAATAAAGAACTTAACTAGCAGAAAACCCATGTAATAAGATGGTTCCTGTACCCTCTTCTGCTGGGGGAAGTTTCTCAGAGGGAACCAAGCTCAGTGTGAGGTGTTGTGCTCCCCTGTTCTCTCATAATCTTTCACTGGATCCCTTTGGTGCTTCCCAGACATAGGCTTGTGTGGTTTGATCTGCTTCACTGAGGTGCTTTGCATATTCTGAAAAATGTTTTTCTTACAGTTATCGCTGTGATGATTTTGTAGTCAATGATACCAAGCTGGGCCTGGTACAGAAGGTCAGAGAGCACTTACAGAACTTGGAAAAGTAAGTAGTTTGTTTGCACTCAGACTGCCTTGGGCAGACTTGTAATAGTGCATCATTTAAGTGGTTTCTGTTTCATGTGTATATGTATCTAATTCCGTGTGTCTTAATCCTATTGTGTGTCTTACACTGTGTTTAAAAACCTTTTCATCACTGAGCAGCAGAGGTGCAGAAAAAATTGATTTAATTGATCACGATCGTATGTCTTATTTCTTATACTGTGAATCTTGCAAAAGCAGCATATGATGATGCAGGAATTTCTACCTAAACAATAATTCCTGCCTTTTTCTATATAAATGTGAGAGATTTTTCAGAATAAAACAAATAGTGTTGTCAGAGCTTTGTCAAAAAAACAGAATAAGCTTTTTTTTTTTATCAGAGAAATTCAAGAAGAAGTCCAGGTGGAAGTAGTCTTCATATTAATTATACCGTTTGATTTGCTAGCAAAAAGATTAAAAAGGCATGTGAACTTGGGACTGCACAGAAGAGACTTTTTTTCCTTTGCCTCTGTCTGATGCTGTTCCACTGGAAAGCAGATAATCTGATCTGGGTGATGTATGTGCTGTGGCCAGTCCTAGAGAGCAAAGAGTGCTTGCACAGTTGGCCTGAAAATCTTACCTAATGTCAAGCAGGGTGCATTCAGTGCTTCCAAATACATCAGAATGCCCCTGAGTTCACACAGGACTCCTGCTACGAAATTGCTATGATGTGGGGAAATGCCTGGATCCTCCCTGAGCTAAGTGTATGGATTACTTGGTAGGTTATATTAATATTTTCATTATTTTCCATCTTCTTTTGATGGCCTTGTCAGGTACATAACGAGATGTAAAGATGGTTAAGTATAATGAGAAGTGAATTAGAAATGTCCAAGCAATCTAACTTCTTGGGAGGTAAAAGATACAGTGCAGGCTTCCGTTCTGTGTAATGGTAGTGTTTGAATGCTTGGAGGGCTTTTTAATAAAAAAGAAAGAGGAGAAAACCTACCAACCAAACCCTGAAACAAGCTATGATTTCATGATCAAATTAAGAGAGAAATCATCAACTGGTTTAATTGAGGGGCCATTAATTTCCACTGATGTGTGAAAGACTAAGCAGTTATTTTTGTAACTTAATATTGCACAGATGTTAGAACTTAAGGTATTTTTATTTAAGTAAGAGAAGTCAGCTATAATGCACAAGCGCTAACATGCCACATATTCTTGATTTTTGGTAACTTAATTTCATCCTGATTTTTTTGAAGTTGTATTCTTAAAGGCTTAGATGGTTCTCCTGACAGAAGCATTTAATTTCTTTGACCTAGGAGAAGGATTAATATTTTAGATGACAAGTAGCTGCTACTAAGGCCACTCTTGAGGGCACACATCCCTGGGCAGAACATCCTGCTTTAACTCTCTGGTGGGCCATGGGGCTGTGCCTCAAGGGAGGTGCAGCCAACTTCAGACTGCAGCAATGGGGAGCCTGTTTGCTGTCAGTGACAACTGGTGACAGGTGGAACCACTCTGTTAAACATGAGTTGATTTTCCCTAGTCCATTCCACACAATACGTTGTTTTTGTGGTAAATAACCACTTTTATTTGCTTTCCAACAGTTCAGCCTTTACATCAGACAGACATAGGAAAAGAAAACTATTGGAAAACTCATCTCTGAACAGCAAGTTACTGAAAGTAAATGTAAGTACAGTCTGGTACAATGAGTTTAAAGGGTTTTTGTAAACCTGCTGAGGTTTATAGTTGGCCTAGACCCAAATTCTGCTTGGTGCACTTTAGTATCTTCTGGCCACGCACCTGAAAAAACCCCTTCACACACAAACATGGGTGATACTCTGCTGCTTTTCTGTTGATGCAGACTGAGCTTTCCTGGGCTTTAGAAGGGTTTCATGTCAAGATGGAGCTTTGCTTTTCTGAGCAGGCAAGGAGCTTTTGTCATTTTTTGGTTTTTTGGGTTTTTATTCTCCCAGGTGCAGAAGGCAAAGGAGGAGGTGCGCTCTTGAGGGAGGCTAAGAGTAATTGTTAGGAAAAAGTAAAAAGTGTTACCAGTTTTTAAAAAGACCTCAGTAAAACTTGCTTCCAAGAGGAACTATGGACTATTTTTAAGCTTTTTTTCCCTCCTCATTTCATCTTCCTGCTATTTTAACTTCAGATCAGGAGGCTACCACCCAGGAGAGGAGGATCCAGCCCTGGCTAGATGGCTGAAGGGCTGCATAATTTTGTCCAAACAAAGAGTGTCCCAAGTCAGATGTCTCTTTTGCACAGATTGGGATTAAGGGAGTTTATTTTCATAATTTCTCCCAGAATATGAGGATGGAGAGGGGAGATACTGACCCAGCTGTATTCAACCGCTTCATTTTCACCCTTTGGAAAATGGGGGAGAGATGGAGCAGTGCTCTTGAGCTGTGGCAAAGCGGTGTCACCAAAGGGAGCTGGAGCAGCAGCTCCTTCAGCTATAGGAGCAACTGCCGGAGAGGATATGAATGGGAATAAGAGCCTGGGGTGGAGCAAAGCAGTTGGTTGCTGTTTGGTGTAGTCTGGAAGGGTTTAGTTGTTTTAAAAAAATGCACTACTACAGTCAGTTTAGGGTTGTCTGAATGTACTGTCTGCACTTCCTGTACTGTCCCAATCTTGCAGAGATTGAGGAAGCCTGGGAGAAGTAGTGGGGCTTTCTTGCTATGGCAGTACACAACATTTACTGGAAATTTCCAGACAATTTCCATTGTCTGGAAAACTGAAAGCCAGTAAAAACCAGAAGAAAAATTCCAGGCAACGTTTAGATAAGGACAAGACAGAATTAGAAAGCTTGAACTAAAGACTTATTTTATTCTTCCTACTCTGTGTTGTTTTGTCAGTTTTATTAATACTTCAATATTGCCTTTAACAACAGATTACCTTTCTTATTGTTGGCATATTGAATCTTATCTTGAACTGCAGGGACAATGCTGTGTGCATCAGTGCTGGTGAGAAAAGAATGTGCTCAGGACATTGGGGTGTGTTTGCACTTTGAGATACTAAAAGATAGCCCAGCTTTTAAATTATGTTAGAACAATGAGGAATGCCCAGAAATTTGATAAACTTCCAGTGTGGTATTTTGTGGACAGTGGAATGTGTCCAAGTGTTGCAGATTCTAGAATCATAAATGCAGCATTGTCAATATTTTTCTTCCCTTTCCTCCCTACCCACCCTGGACATAATTTGACAAAAAGCAAGCTCATCTGTGGGTTCATTGTTCTAGGCTGTAAATGGGTGTGTATTTTGCTTCTCTTTTTTCAACTCTTTGCCTCTTCTTTGCACAGTCTAACTTGACTGTTTATTTCCCAAATAAATGCTGTTGTGTTGTCTTTCAAAAACCATTTGAGCCACCACAGAATCCCAGTGAGACTCAGACTAGTGCTGGTGACTTAAAAACAACCTGGAGATGGTCACACTGTGCATAAGAGATGTGGGAAAAGATGGATGTGGATTGGTACTTTAATTTTTAAAAGGCACTGTAGGGAAATTGCTGTCCAGTTCTCACTGAACACTATTGGAGTGTGAATATTTAACATACATACACACAAATTCTTAGCAATAAGAGCCTGTGATTAACTGTTCTAGGTTTATTTGCATGGGAAAAGACGTAGTATAGTTTACTTTTGACAGGAATGAGTAAGAAACAGTTTTCATGTCAAGATGGAGGTTCAGGGCAGTTTGAGCTGCTGAGGCGGTTGGTTTGGCTTTGCAGCTGCACTCAAGTGTAGTTGGTTATTGTTCAGGTCTGTGCTGATCCTACAGTGATAACTCTGGAGGGGGGGGAGGTGGCAGAGCAGTGATAAATCTTTCTTTAACTGTTCTCATTCTAGGGAAGCACGACTGCTCTTTGTGCCACAGGCCTTCGGAACCTGGGGAACACTTGTTTCATGAATGCAATCCTTCAGTCGCTCAGGTACCTTCCACAGCTCTCCCACCACTCTCAGGGGGCTTGTGTGCTGTAGCATTGGGCAGGTGAATTTGGCAAGTTCCCACTGGACAGAAGTGTACCTGAATTTGCAAGAGTGGGTGTGCGTGGGTCGATAAAGTTGTGTTTCATGGTGTGAGGCACATCCTGTGGCTCAGCATTCCAGAGGAAACGTGCCATGTCCTTGGCAGAACAGGGGAGTGCCCCTTCACTGCTGAGGCCAGTAAAATACATTAACTTCCTCAGTAAGTGCAAGTCTGGGTTGTTAGGAAATGATAGCTCAGTCTGGCAGGGTATCTCTTAGTCAAAGCAGAGCCAAAATGTAATTATTTTTGGAAGCTGGTATGACAGTAATATTTGCAGATCTGTGTAGTTACTGACAGAAGGTATTTGCTTCTTGTCTCTTGAATTGTTTGTGATTGCCATCCTGTATCACTGCATGAAGTGGTGTTTATTAATTTCAAAGAACAAGCTCCAGAATATATATAGTATTATCCTTTTTCTCTGCCCTTTAAGGATTTCATTCTTATTTCCTTTTTCCTAGTAACATTCAGCAGTTTTGCTGTTACTTCAAAGAGTTGCCTGCGGTGGAGCTGAGGAATGGGAAGACGGCAGGGCGGCGAACTTACCACACCAGGAGCCAGGGGGATAACAATGTGTAAGCTGTGTGTACCTTGTGAGCTCTGAGCTGTGCAGGAAACAGCAAGTTTGGGCTGCTGGGGCCACTGGACACTTTTGATATTGCATAATTCACAAGGGACAGAGGCACAGAAGAATAGTTGTCTACAAAGAAAAAAACTTGTATCACTTGCAGCTTGCTGTTACAAGTCTGGTGCTGCAGGAAGAGGCAATCAGATGCATCAGGTAGCGCTGGAGTGTGACATGTTAAATCATGTTAAGAAGTCCTCTTGATATGTGCTGCAGACATTATGCTACTGACTTCCAGCTAAAATAGGGTCATGGGGATGTGACCGCAAGTCAACGTACTGCGACTACTACTACAAAAAAATTCAGGAGTAAGTGATTGATGATCTGTAGGTTGTTTGAGCAAGTGTCAAAGGGATGGTGTTATCAGAGTCTGCAGTAAAATAGAAAACAGTACAGAGGGGTTCACATGAGTCTGTCCTGAACATCTGAAATACAATTTTCTGAAGCTGTGTGTTTTCAACAATTATGGGTAGGATTTTGGACGTAAAATCTTTGAAGCTACTGGAAAGGATATTTACCCAGTCATTACAGTCTTAACCCAGCTAATTTCTGATACTTGTACCATTGAACAAGTAAACCTCTAAGAGTTGTAAACAAACCCACATTAAACACCAGCTCTTTCTTTTTTTACAGTTCACTTGTGGAAGAATTCAGAAAGACACTCTGTGCTTTATGGCAAGGAAGCCAAACTGCATTTAGTCCAGAGTCTTTATTTTATGTTGTTTGGAAAATAATGCCAAATTTTAGGTAAGTTTTTCTTAAAAATAACAGTATTCTTGATTGCAACCACATATTGCTGGTTTCCTACTCTGAAACGGGCTGCATCCACAGGATGCACTCTGTGCAGCTTTCCGTATGCCTACAGATGTGCTTTGAAAAGGATCTTTGCTTTGATCGACAGTTTTCTGATCATCAGTAGTGCTCGCTTTTTCCTTTTGCCCTTCTACCACATGTAGAAGTGTCAGAGAGGATAGAGATCTCACATGCGAAACAGTGGTAGTTGTACCTTTGAGCTCGTGCTCTGAAAGAATCAAGCTATTGACTGGTTGGTAAGTGCCAAGTGCAGGGTGTTGACAGAGCCCAGGCTTGGCTGCAATAGGAAAATAATGTCAGATTAAAAAAGATACAGCATCTACAGGTCTAAGTGCAAACATACTGGCTGAAACTTCCTTGATTCTCTCAAAATACAGTAGTCACCAGCTGGATGTGATATAAGGGCTATAAGAGAAAAATCCTGTGCATAATAAGCATTTTGGGCCCATACTGACAAAACAGACGATAAAGAGAAAGAGGAAAAGAAGGTTACCCAAGTAAACCCAAGTATCATTCCTCTCTAAGGTCTCCCTGTCCTGGCCCCTGAACCTCTTTCAAAGGAGCACTGAAACCTATTAGGATATATTGTGATGAAGTTGCTGTCTAGTTTAACATAGTTTGGTTTTTAGTTAAGGAAAAATCCACAAGACTATGGAAGTAATTCCCTGTAAAAACTTTAACAGCTTCCTTTGGACCTGACAAAACCAATCAGCTAGCTAATTTTAAATATTGACACCCTGTTAAACCACTTTAAAAAGCTAACTATGCCTCTGTGAAATTACTACAAACAACATAATCCCATTCAGAAGTGCAGAAACAGCTGAAATCAACGCTATGAGCCTCTGGGGCCACTGCCTGGCAGAAATCACGTGACCAACAACAAAAAGCCATTTCCCAATGCAAAGTCCAAATAAAACTAACTCTTTCAGTGCTATAAAATTGAATTTAAAAACAAACCTGCCAGCACCACTTCTCCCAAATAAAAAAAAAAACTAAAAGCGCATAAAAAGAACAACATAAAGACACCAACATCAATAAGAAAAAAGAGCCAAAGCCCAAATGAGGGGAAAAAAAAAAGCCTTAGTTTTAAGCTAAAATTCTCTTATAAAGCTATGGTGAAGATATAATTAATACATCAGACTCTTTTTCCCTATAACTCATAAAATGCATTGCAGCGATGTAGTGTTGAAATCACAGCCAAGAGCAGAAGCGCCAGTACTAAAGCAAGCAGATGTCGAAGTAGCTGTAATTTGATGAAAAGCTTAAATAGAGAGAGAGGAATGAAGGAGATGAAAAACCATGCCCAAGGGATAGAAGACCTCTATTTCCCAAAAACAGATAAAGAAAACTTTTGTCTCTGTACTAGAACAGCTCATCCTTAAAATTGCACCCCAATAAACTGAAATGACCCATGGTATTAGTTGTGAAAAAACTACCAGATGTGGGAGAGACTTCATGATTGTAAATTTCCAGGTGGCTGCTATTAGTGAAAATTAAAATCATGAAAGAACTGTTTCTTGTGAAAAAGTCTCCATGACATGGCAAGAAAGACTCCTCTCCCCAAGTAAACTGAAGAAAGATTATTTTAAAAGTAATAAACTGACTAAAAATACCAAATTTTGTCTCTTTACGTTGTCCAGAAAGAAAAGAAAGAAGAGTTGGAGGAAGAAGTGTTCTGAAGGTTTATTCCGATTTCTTATTATTTTTCTTTTAGTTTGGTTAATAAAGTTTTCTGTGTACCCTTTGAAGTTTTGAGCCTGCTTTGCTCTCCTCCTCATCCTTATCTTGCAGCAAAAAATGAATAAATAATTATAGTGAGTACACTGGCGTTTGGCCAGTGCTAAACCCACTACATTAATTGGTGCATTAACCAAAAAACTCAGATTGGCGAACCAAAACCACTACAGTTGATCCACATTCTCAGATAATAAAGTTGTTCTTTTATCTGTTATATCTCTAGCAGTTCTGAAAAGATGCTGTGAACGCATCTGCTCAATGAATAACTCAAACAACACAAATCTGTTTATTCTGTTTTTCACACTGCTAGTTATGTTTTGTTTGGCTTATGAGAATCAAGGAAGTTTAATACCAGTAGTTGCAAGCAGTGACCAAAACATTATAGGCAAACGAACATCATCCCTTATGGCTGTGGCCAATTTCCCTATTACAGGCTTCTCTATAATTCTCGTTAGACCAAATGAGGAACCTGTTCCTTGAAGTTCCTCAAGCAAATTTTCAGCACTGTGGATTCTATCACAGCTTTGAAAGGAAAAAGTGCTCTTTGTTGGGGTTCTCCCTCTCCCCTTTTTATTCCCAGTTTTCTGGGAGCATGTCCACAATTAATGGATAAGGGAACTCGTAAAATCAAATGAAGAATACAGTCAGCTGCTTTTAGCAGGTCCCACTCCCATGTGATCCAGGGAAAAAAATTGAATTTATTCAGTGCTTAGTTGAACCTTTTAAAAGCTAACGATGCTGAAATTCCAGTTGTGTCTTGTGCAGTCCCTGGGAGATGGGGAGAAGGCAGATGAATGGATGTGTGGAAGAAAGATGGAGCCAGCAGCCTGCTAGGAGCACACCAGCCACTTTGGGGTATGGTTATGGAGCCTGAAGTGGTGGGGCAAGGGAGGAGCAGCTGGAAGTGGGTTCAGTTGTTTTAGTCCAACGAGATTTTGGTTGTTAAGGTGAAGGCCTGTAAGTGCTGCTGTCCCTGAGGAAGGTTATAGAAGAAGGTGCTGCTTCTGCTGCCCTCTGTGCCCCTTTGCCTCACACTGCAGCATGGAAGAATAGAGAATGTAGACAAAGCCATTTGTAGTTACTACAGGCACAACTGCAGGGCCTCTGGGCTCTTCTGCTCCTGCTCCCTGGCTGCTGTTGTGCTGTGTGCCAGGGCAGTTCTGCAGCCTCATGCCAAGTTGCAAGATGTGTGTTTTGCTGATTTACTGCTGTATAAATAGTGTACTCTATTTTCCTGGTCACTGATCATCTTTATATCCTGTCCGCTTGCCACTGGGAATAAGTGTTGGGAGTAGGCTTGAATTGAGTTGCTTCAGGTGGATGGACATCGGTTTTGTTACACAAGCAGAGTAACTCTTTGCCGAAGGGCTTTAACATGATTTATTTTAAACAGTGCATTGACTATACATCGTGTCCTTTTAAAGATCTCTATCTGTAATTATGCTTCTTAACAAATCCAAAGATTTTTCCATCTATAATTAGCATTCTTATATGCAAGTATAAATACATGCACTGGGAGCACAGCCAACAATGTGGAACAATTCCTGAGGTTTATTTGTTGCAGAGCAAGTCTGCCAAGCTCTTTCAGAGGAATGTCATGTCAAAAAGGTGTCTGAAGCAAAGACTTTCCATACATTTAATCTTCGGCTGTTTAGTGTGGTTGCTTATGTGGTTATTGAAGAAATCTGTATTCAGTAAACTAAGTAAATCCTGTGGTACCATAGCAACTTCAATGCCATGCACAATTAACATGCAGCTTTGAAGCAGAGTTCAGTTTTACTACTTTGTTTTAACAAATGTGTAAGTACTTTGCAACTTGGGGACAGTAAGTCCTGTCTTGGCTGTACAGGACTGTGGCCTGTTGAAGCACAGTAGCGTTTCAGGTGCTAGGTTTTCTGTTGTAAAAGGTAAGCATTGCTGCCTATGTGTCTATATACAGACTCCTTGATTTATTTTAAAGCTGCTGGTTTGGAAGAAAGCATTACTGTGATCCTACAAGGTGAAAATTTTTATATTTATTCTGTTATCTCTTAGCAGTACTCTCATAGGACACATCTGTGTTCATCACTAAGCACATCAGCCTCACATTGCATAATTCTGTTGCAGTGAGTATGTTAGCATTTCTTTCCACCTCTGGGTACTCTGCCATGAATCTTACAGGATTTTCCCTCTCCTGAGCCCTTGCATTTATATACCCATTTATATTTCTCTCCCAGACATTCTTATCTGCCAGCACTTAGGTGCGGTAGTGAGGTGGAAGAGGGGAGGCCTGATGAAACAGCTTATGAGAATGGACAGGAGGTAGAGGGGAAGCCAGCTCTTGCTGTGTAGGGATTTCTGTAGCTTAGGCCTACAATGACCTGCACATACTTATGTCAGTGTTGCACAAAGCTTTCAGTGTTTCACTATGTATCTTGTCATGCTTTTTCTCAGTGTGCAGCTTAATGGCAAGTGAACAGCAGTTTTTTGTTGAATTTGATGCATGATTTAACTTAAATAACCTAAAAGGCATGTTTTACCCTGATGGCTTCTCTGTTCTTTTCGGTAAGGTTTCTTAGTGGTGGAAATAGTAATGGTGATTGAGCAGCATCGCTGCTGGTGGCACAGCACATGTGAGACTGGAGCCCTGTCCTACCAAATCCAAATGCTCAAGAGATGCTCTGAATACGCCAGCATTACCTCCCTCTCCCAGAAAATGAGTTATGCAGGGGAGGTGTGCAACTCCAAGCATGGCTGTAGATCTCATCCTAGAAGCAATCTTGCTCTCATCCTAATTATTTCAGACTTCATATTGATGCTGAAAGATGCATGTGGAAAACCTAGAGACTAAATTCCTGCCTTTAGTGAGGAGGGGACTAAACAGACAAACAAACACACCTGCTAAAGTGAGTAGGATCAGTGACTGAATGAGAACCACTCACAAATACTGACTGCAGCTCACGTGAACATTTTTTGGTGTCTCTTTTTTTTAATCTTACCAGGTTTGAGATTACAATATATTGACCCTAATCTGTGGCTGATTCAAAGTAGGGACAAATAGTGCCCTGTCTGAATGAGATTCAAAGCAGTTCTGCTGAGGCACAAATCAAACATACTCGGTACCAAAGGAGAGAGAAGGAGAAGCCACTGCTGCCATCCATTGTGTATTTCAGTTAACAGGGGCACAGTCCTGGGATGCCCCTGGCACAGGTGGGGCTGGTGAGGCTAGATAACAATGTGGCAGCTCTATTAGGCCCTGTGTCTGCTGCTCCCTGCTGTTTTCTCTTCCTATCTGAATTGTATGTTCTTAAAGGTTTCTCCATTCTCACAAGAAGCATGCAGAGAGCTCAAGCTGCAAAGGACCAAAATCACTTAATTTGTCAGGACATTGCCATGCTTTTCCAGAGGCTACTTGGAAAACTTTCTTGGTACCAAGAACATATGGAAAGTCTGCTCAGTAGGATTAAACAAGCAAAGGTTTTTTCCTGTGACCCTGGTGCTTGCTGTGTGTTGCCTCTAAAGCAATTTTGTTATTTCCTTTTCTCTTAAGGGGATACCAGCAACAGGATGCCCACGAGTTCATGCGTTACCTTTTGGACCATCTACACCTGGAACTGCAGGGTGGCTTCAACGGTGTTTCACGTTCAGTAATCTTGCAAGAAAATTCTAACCTGTCTGCAAGCAACAAATGTTGCATGTAAGAAGTGGTTTTTAATTTCTTCAAAGCCTTCATGCCTTTGCATGGGTCTGCATGTGGTGGCTCTTGAATTTTAGATTCAGGGTTCCTTGTTTTCTTCAGTGCTTCTAACCAGGCAGTGCGAAACTGTAGGTTTATAAATATGAGCATTTTGTACGATCTGTGTACCTTCAAAAGGAAGTGTCTTACTTATATCAGCAGTTTTATAGGTGTGAGCGAGCATACAGGCTAAGTTGTAAAGACAGTTCACTAGTCTTTCAGAAATAAAAAACTGTATTTTCTATACCCCATAGAATTCTTTCTTCTCCCCAGACAATATAATTGTCTTAGGGTGATAGATAGCCTGAATGCTGCAGGAGCGAAAATGATGGCCAACAGTTTTGATGTTTAAATTGTGAGCAGACCTTCTGGATAAATGACTGAGTAAGTGCAGTAGAGGTTGAAGTCAGTTTTCCTGCGAATGAGCTCGTATATCACCTGACAGTTAGAGTTGGTGCCTTTTTTCCTGCATAATTTTGATTTTCATGCTACTGTGTACCTTGAAACAGGTGTAATTTGGGTGGTTCACTCCTCTTTCTGTACTTCTCAAAATACTGTTTTTTTCTGATCTCTGTCCTAGCTATGTTTTCTCTCAGATTGAAACTCTCACAAGAGAGAAAGCCTTTTATTTGCTTCAGGAAGAAAAGTTGTCAGATCAGCCTGCACATTTGGTCCCTAAGTCCTTGATTCCCTACAGAAAACTTGTGTTTGAGTTTTCCCTTCTATACTGATTACACCAGAGTAAGCAGGCTTGAGATGCAGAGTTTTATAGATGCTTTGTTAGGGAAAGCCTAGAGTTCAGACTGTGCTCTTCACTGCATTTATGTTGTATTGCTGATGCCTAAAAATCCTCCAGAAGAATCTTAAAATGTTCTTAGAATTGACGTATATTTGAAATCTAAACCGGTTTTGTTTTGTCAGTATTTTGGATGTCAAAATCCAAGAAAAATTTAACCTTTGTTCACCTATCTACTGTAAATTTGTCTTGAGAAGGGCTGTTCAAATGCACAGTGAGGTGGGGTAAGCTGCCTTCTGGTGAGGGCACTTTAGTGCTTCCAGTAAAGTAATAAATAGGCTGTGAATGCTCTTCTTGTGCACCAGTCCATTTGAGCAGTTACTTCCTCTTGTTCAGGAAGCTGTTTAGATGAGCTATAAAGACGTGGGTGGGGTGCAGGCAAGGAACACAGGTTTCTGCAAGCCTTAGTAACTGAAAATTTGTTTTGTGGTCTTTGTTTTTTTTAATTGGACTATGAGAAGCACACCCATTACATAATCTGCTAAAAAAAGTCAGTAGGAGAGTAATGAAAGCTTAGAGAACAATGCTGATCTTGCACATTGTTTATCATGTCTTAATGCAACTTAAGCTGTCGCTGGCAGTGAAGTGCAGAAATGTGCTCAAAGAAGTCAAAAGCACATGTAAGAAAGGGTGTAGAGTTAAAACAAAAATATGCTTGACCTATCAAAGAAGAAAGAATTTTTATTTCAGATAAAGTCTTAATTAGAGGGTTAAAATCCTGGACCTGTGTGAGCATCCAGTACAGCTCCACTATAGAAATGCACCCAACTGCACCACAACACTGACAGCTTGAGCATCTGCTTAGAGCCCCCCAGTTCACCCTTTCTTTAGGTCCAAGATAAAGCAGTGTAGGCACCACGCACATGATGTGCCCCTGGGCAGCTGCAGTGCCCTTTCTGCCTGGAGCACCCAGTCCCTGTTCCATTGGCTCAGCCCGGCAGCAGGAGGTGTGAGCACCAAACACTGGACAGGTGTTGGGAATTCAGCTCAGGTTTTCTGGCTGACTGTACTTCTCTAATGTGGTTTGTCTAGAAATGGAGCGTCTACTGTTGTCACTGCCATTTTCGGAGGCATTCTTCAAAATGAAGTCAACTGCCTAATATGTGGGACTGAATCTAGAAAGTTTGACCCATTCCTAGGTAAGATGCTGCCGCTTGTGTTCCAAATACCGTGTGACTTAGAGCAGAAAATTAAATCTGAAGCTTGATATATTTTAGATGTCACATGACAGACTCAGCGTTTCAGCCTGAAAGCTGAAAAGACTAGACATTGTTCTATTCAGCCCTAATTTTGTTTTTTAAATCATTGCTTTTCTAGACCTTTCACTAGATATTCCAAGTCAGTTCAGAAATAAACGTACTAAAAACCAAGAGAGTGGACCAGTGTGCACGCTACGAGGTAAGAGTGCCTGGCTAATGAAATCATACCAGGCCTAAGAGGATTTTCTTCCTAATCAGACCATTTCTAATGTAGTTCACTCTTCCCAGACACTGATCTGTAGGGTTGCCTATGGGTGTTTGCTGGGGCTCTGTCCTTGGAAGCATGTGCCCATGCCTACAGTGAGGGTGGATCTTGGGGGTTCTGCCTTTAAACCACATCAATGCAGTCCAGCAGGTTGGGCAGCAGTGCTGTTACTGACTTTGGTCTTTACAGGATGTTAGTTTTTACAGATTTGTGAACAGACTTGCTGAAAATCATGAAATGTTCAACAGAACCCTGTTGTGTCTGTTCACTTTGTATCTAAAGCCAAACAAGCTTTAAAAGTTGAACATTCTGTGTTAGAAAATAATTTATCTTCATTTGAAAGCAGTTGTGCTGAATGTTGGATGGAATCTTGTTTGGAAGATGGAGATTTTGGGAATGCCTGTTTGTTTCTTTCAAACTACTTCTAGCTGCTTTCAGGAACAGGGAAGGTTGCATGTTACAACACCTTGTTGTAGTTAAACATTATTACACAGCTTTTTTGCTGCTCAGATGGATATAACTAGAATGGTTGCAGCAGATGAGCACGCCTATATTGCTGTATTTGTTGTATTTCATGTTACAAAAAATCACTTGATGTATTTGCTTTTTCTAGATTGTCTTCGCAGTTTTACAGACCTGGAAGAACTTGATGAGACAGAGCTGTACATGTGTCACAAATGCAAAAAGAAACAGAAGTCCACCAAAAAATTCTGGATTCAGAAACTACCAAAGGTTTGTATAAGCGTGAGAAATAACAGTGTGACAAAAATGTCGAAGGAAATAATGGTTTAACCAAAACCTCTTCCTCCCCATGGCTATTGCAGTGTCCAGCATTGAGTTCACCCCCCTCCTCTAACACACCTTTTATAACTGTCCCCCCGTAGGTGCTATGCTTACACTTGAAACGCTTTCACTGGACGGCATATCTGAGAAACAAGGTTGATACGTATGTTGAGTTTCCCTTGCGAGGCCTAGACATGAAATGCTACTTGTTAGAGGTAAGAAGACCTACTCATGCTTCCTGCAGTTCCATGACATATGTCTTATGTACAAATTACAGTGGGTTCTACTGAGGTTTGAAGAGTTTTCTGTTTTTTTCCTACCACAGCCTGAAAACAGTGGCCCAGAGAGCTGCCTGTATGACCTTGTGGCTGTGGTTGTGCATCATGGCTCAGGGTGAGTATATGGAGCCAGCCTGTCCTCGTGGCACATGCATTCTCCCACTCAGCTACATGCAGAGTTAATGAAGGGGTTTTCTGTTCCTACGGCATGTGTTTTAATTGGGGGAAATAAGCTGCAGTTTATAAACTGGCAGGGAGCTAAGCTGAATTGATTTCCATAGATCTAACAGAGTCAGGCCTGTGAATGCCCCCTGGCAGCCTTTGGGGTTAATGACTACATGTGTGAGATGAAATGAAAATAGTCTAGTCCCTCTACAAATGAAAAGCCCTAAACCGAAAAGGAGGAATCAGGGGGCCTTCCAGGAATTAATGCCTCATTTTGAAATTCTTACTACAAAACAGGACTATTTCTTTCCTCTTTTTATTCATGTTGGAAGGCACATTTGCATTTATACAAATGAGCATGCTTGGAACAACTGCCCAAAGATGCGTATGATGAAAGAGATCATCAACATTATCTTTCCTGCTAGAGCAGTGAAGGCTCAGAGGCAATGCCCCAGGGCTGGCACTGGGCATATTTTGAAGTAAAGTTACTGAAGTCTTTTAACTTTTCCCAGCCTTGGACAGATCTGTTGAGTAACAGTAGAAGGGACAAGACAATGTGTTCTTGTAGAACTTCAGTTTGGAGAACTTTGAGCCCCACAGCTCAAAAAGAGAAGCATCTGCTGTGCAGGGCTGTGAGTACCTTCCTTCCTCAGGCTGCTGGCAGTCCCTTAGCCCCAGGAGAAGGTGCCTCAGTGAGGTGTGTCCCTGACTGTTGTCCCTCTGCCTGCTCCACAGCGTTGGTTCCGGCCACTACACAGCGTATGCGGCACATGAGGGCCGCTGGTTCCACTTCAACGACAGTACTGTAACCCTGACCGACGAGGAGACCGTGGGCAAGGCCAAGGCCTACATCCTCTTCTATGTGGAGCGCCAAGCCAAGCCTGGAGCAGAGAAATTTTAATACCTCCTTTGCATTCTTACTTATCAAGTCCACCGGACAAACATTTCCATTTTTCCATAAATACTTGATCCAAGACTTATTAATTTTCATTGTGCACTTTGCAATTTCCTCTTGTGGGTTTTTGTTTTGTTGTGTCAATGGTAGCATTTGACTTACTGAACTTGGACACAAACTAACTTTTTTTTAGTTATACCAGAAAACCTCAGCAGATTTTGATTTGCTGCTTTAGTTGTGATAACTCAATTTTTATATATATAGTTTCATGAAATAGTTGACTATTTTATATTGTTTTCAGTTCTCACTTTCTAAAGGCACATTTACATCAAAAAAACCTGTCCTCCTTACAAGCAAATGTGTGTTTGATCATGAAGAGCAATACAACTTTGTCCTGTTCTCAGTCCTGTTTTGTAGATATGATTTAATCTCCTTAAATCAAGGAATTGTTTGCACATACTATTTTCCCTCGTGCAAGAAACTTAAACAGTGACCTCTAATCAATCATCCTTTGTCTGCAGAAGAGAGGTGATGTGGCATCATTAAATAGACCAGGTAATTGCTGCTGTATTGGTATGTATTCAGGCTGGTGACTTTCAGGAATCATTGTAAATAAACAGTTGGTTCAATTGTATCAATACTGCAATTTAATTAAAGTTCTGCTCAGCTATGCCCTGCCCCCTAGCCCCTGCAAATTTAAAACAATTATCTTTACCTGTCTAAATTATGTTAACCTTTAACTGAACCTGAATTGCATTAGACATCTCTTGGTTTAGACTGTCATCCTGGAATTGGATCATGAACACTTACATGCTTGAAAATTGGGGAGACTTTGTAACAGTAGAATCCAAAGTAGAACCCCTTAGTTGCTGGTGGGAATTGGAAGTACAGCCCTAAGGCCTGGGGTTTGTGAGAACAGGCCTAGGTCTAAATGCAGCTCTACAGTTCACTTGGAAGCAGGAGGAGACAGATGGTGTTGCAGGTGCTTTGCATGAAATTGTTCTATCAGTTCAAATGCAAACTCAAAGGAGGATGCTCAGTCTCTCACAGCAGAGCGCTCAGAGAGGAAGTGCTAAGCCAAGCATGCTTGTGACTGTAGCAGGCTCAGAACGCTCCTGTGGCATTTACACACTGGCCCAGAGTGGCATTTTTGTTCAGTCTCTAGGTGAACACTGGAGGCATGGTGCAGTTTCTAAAACCTGGCTATATAATAGAGCAAGACTGCTTAAAAAACCCAAACTAGTTTTAGCTCTACTGCTGTTGAGTGGAAGTCAGCTACTATGATGGGAAAGACAGACAGGAAAACCACTACTGCAAAAGCCAGGAATCTGACAGAAAACATGAAATTTGAGAACTGTTGCATTTCAGATCTGTTCCCTCAGTCTATCCTTTATAGCTGGCTCCCTTGTACCAAGCAAGGAGCTGGACGCTTCTGAAAGCTCAGTAAGAGGAGAGTACAGTTCATGGAGAGTCCCAGCACCAAACAGCAGCTCTTAGTTGTGTTAACTAGAAAATGCAGTTGTCTGAAAACACACAAGAATTCCAATTGTGAGTCCTGTTTTAGTTAATGCTCCTGAAGGACACGGAGAGGAAGGGCTGGAGCGGAGCCCAGAGCAGCCTGGGGCACACGGAGTACACAACAGTGCCTTGCCCTGGGGTCCAGCTGTCTGTACACAGGCCAGGGTAAGGACAAATCAGAGTCAGGCATTTGGTACAGGGGCATTCTTGGAAGCTTTGTCACAGCATGTTAAACCAGGAAAGGGAGAAATTGGCTTAATCTAAAACTCAGAAATTGTTTAGCATAGCTAATGGATTTTGAGTATGTACACAGGTTAAGACTATAGAGTTATTTGATGTAGTGACATATTTATAAAGATGTTGTCTTTTACTTAATTTGAACAGTAAACAGAAATTGTCATTGCTTTAAACTGTAGTCTGTCACCTTCCCTTCCTTACAGGCAGAGCCTTTCTTCTAATCAACGAGAATATGTTGCTGATACACAAGCAGAAAATAGGGCAGGTAAAGCATTGCACCACATTCCTGCCCTTCCTGCTGCTCACAGGGAGCTGCGCAGATGCCACCTCTAACTGTGTTTTCTCTGCATGCTGCTTGGACTGGATTTCTTTAGAATTTACCTTTGAGAATGCCAAGCTTAAAATACATAACTATCTCTGGGCCAGCAGCAGTTTATCTTACAGTAGTCAGGTGTATGCAGTGTTCTTGCAAATCAGTGATGTAAATGTGCCTTTCTGTATTTTTAGAAATTTAAATTTGTAATCTTCAGCAACATTCACTTCTTTTAATCAACTTCTACTTGTCAGCAATTGCTTGGGTAGAGTTATGTTCTCACTTGAGCATTTTCTTTCAGTCGCATTTGCTGTGTCCCACACAGCTCCTGGGCAGTGGTGTCTCTAGCAGGACCGTGTGGGGCTGGTCTGGGAACACGATGCAATCACAGCAGGCTGTCCTTGCAGCAGGTGCTGCTCAGGACTCAGCCATATGCTTTGCTGGAACAAGTACATTGTAAATCCTTTCCTAATTTAACTTTCTCCCACTGCAAACTCAGATGGACAGTATGAACAGTTTGTTGTGGCAACACAAGTATTTCTCTTCCTGGTGGAGAACTTTGCTTATCCACTGTATTCTATTCAGTGTGGTGTTGGGAAAAAAAAAAGTAACTGAGCACTGAACCAGTAACATATACTGCACCTAGCCTAGTATTACCTTTTTAACCTAGCTTGTATATCCTATATTTATCTACTAGCTTGTAGGGGGGGGACTATCTCTTTCATTTAAGCCAAATGTTTCTTTTCTACTTACTGCTCATTGTAGTATGCACTAGCTGGCAAGAATTTTTTTTCTTGCTTGAGAGTGCTCTTCAAGCAGCAACTGCTCTCTACAGTTCAAAGACTTGCCTCTTTTTCACCAAAATGTGTCCAATCAAAGGTTGTCCTTTTGTTAGTGATTGTTTAGCCACGTGTACAACTGGAGCCAATATTTACGTCAGTCAAAAGTGCAAAATGTCCAGCTCCCAAATGTCAGGAAGAGGGGAGAGTTTAAAAGTTTGAGACAGGCAGGGACAGTGGACTGTCTCAAAAGCAGGACGCCATTTATGAAGATTTTACTAAATCAGTGGGAAGTGTAACACGTGGTGGTAAAAAAGTTCCCCCAGCAATGTTTCATTACTGATGTGTCTGTGTCTTACTGATGAGGTAATGGGCACCTTGACAGCTGATTCCAACGTGCTTTAGGATATTCTCAAGTACTGTAGTGCCATAGTTGTAATTGTTTACCATTAACATCTTGTGTGTAATTTTCAGTGAGGATTACTGACTGTGCTCATGTTGTGTGTTTCTGGAGCATTTCCAGGATGAATGTGAATTATATCTCATCACACAGTGTGTTTATGGAAAATGTGCCATTAAAGTGTCTCCTTTCCTTAGAAAATGAAACTTCTCTTGTCCTTCTACAGGCTTGCAGAACATTGGTGTATGTCCTCTGAACACAAATGGCAGAGTACTGTACCTTGCTCTGGGAAAACCAGAATAAAGCAATCAATCACAGTGTTCCTAACTCTTTAACACCTCTACCAAACTTAGCAGCTAATCCCAAAGAGGACCTGCCATTCCATTTTAAATGCCTTGTCAGCCAACTGCTCTTAATTTTTATGTCAGATTGTGGTGTGTCCTCTCTGTCTGGAAAGAGTCCATCCTAACATCCTTATCATTCAGCTTTGCTAGATTGTTAATTTGTTGTTAATGTGGGGGCTTTTTTGATTAATATTGTTTAAAATAATATTCCTGTATGTATAATTCTGAGAAGTCTCAACTGTTTAAACTTGCTCAAAAACAAAAGTAAGTTCTTGAGAGTTGAAAATGATAATATGAGAATGAAGAACACCTGCAGGCACATCTTTTAAGCTGCTGTTTTCCAGTGACCTGCATTACCTGAAATCATCTTATCCCTTTTGTGGCACTGACTAGAGCTGTTTGGGGGGGGGGACGGGGGGGGACGGACAGCAATCTCCTTATCATTTCAAAGAAAAGATTAAATGACAAACGATATAAACCTAAGAAGACTGGCAGTTGTTAAACATGGCTTACTGTATATAGTACAAAGTTACTAACTAAAGAAGGAAACAGAAAGAATTGCCATTTCTTTGTGTAGGCCAGCTGTGTTCAAACACATTACTCAAGCACTTCCTCAAGCTATGATTGTTGCAGACTACAAACAAATTTCAGATCTTGTTTTTCAGAGTTGAATTTTAAACTGCATTCTTGGGGTAAGAAGGAAGAGGTAAAATTGGGTCTCACTCAACCCTGTCCTGTATTAAAACACTCCTAATGAAAATGCCATAGGTACATAAAGTCTCCCAGCTACTATTTGTGTGCAGGCCACTTTAGAAACTTCCCCAGTGCTGTTTGCTGTAACTTTTAATGGATTTGTTGAATGTATTTATTCTCCTGTATTAGCACCAGGCAGAAAGTGACTATAAAATACCTTCATCTCAAGCATTTTTGATTCACAAGCAGGAAGGTTAAAGGGATGCTTACTGCTTTTAATTCCAACCTGCCCTTGCTGTAGCTTTATTTTTCTTCTAGGAAACATATTCTACTGCACTTTCTCCAGATACTTTTACAACAGCTACTTTTACCTGGAAAAACACTTATGTATCTCCTTTTTCCACCAAGAGGGTAGAAAAAAGATTTCTGTGGTAACAGAACTAAACCTACAAAACCAGAACACCCAGACTTGTAAAACTCAAACCAGTACAAGACATCTATTAAAAGCACAAGCCCACAAGGAACTAAACATAGCCTTGCTGTTCCCATGCGTAGCTGCCTCTGTGTCATTGCTTCCCTCCTGTAGAAGGTGGGGACACAACCAGCTTTGTTTATAGAATCACAGCTCAGCTTCAAATAACTGTGGGCAGGAAACTGTCCCTACCTCTGGGGCATGTAAACTGAACTGCAGACTGTGTGTGTGCTTCAAGGCACCCAAAGAATGTTTCAGCTTCTTCTAAAAAACTGTTTATGAAAGTTCCATTATCTATGTAACAGTCCTTGAACATGAACCAAATGTGCAACCTCAACAAAGTCAATGAACAGATAGAGAGTAGAAGTGTACTCTGCAAAACCAAAGTGCTGCTCAGAAAGCCAGATCTCCTGAATGGGAAACACTGACGCAGATACGCCTGGCAGCTGTAGCTACAGCCCCACCCTGCTCCAGTAACTCAGCACAAGAACCTTGCTAAACTTCAGGAGAGTCTACAAGGGGGAAAAAAAAAAAATCCCTTTTAAGGAAGCATTTTATGACAGTCAAGTTGTACATGCCCATTCCACTCCCTTGGACAAAAGAAGTACAAGCTACATACATGGTTTTTTTCCTTTCCCTGTTCTGAGCTTCTGCACCAGTTGTTAGCCAAAAATAAACCCCATTTCACAACCATATATGTGCAACAGCCTCCTGGTGAGTGTGAACCCCCTCCAGCACTGCGGTTACTCCACAAGGCCAAGAGACTCTGCCACTGCTGCTGGGCAATGCACATAACCCAGCTCAACCGGGAATGCCTTTTACATCTCTTCTCTTTTCTGGACAAAAACAGTAGGAAAAATCTAGCAAAAACATGTCACAAGTTACTAGAAGTGTTTCAGGATCCTTTACTGTGGTCTTTGTTGAACTTTCATTCTCCAGTGGAACTAAAGAAGGATAATTTTCTCCTTGGACCTGCTTTAAAACACTTATCCATCTGCTGGTATTCAGAGAGAGTCAAGATGTGTAACATTGAGGACTGGATGAAAAACAGTTTCCAGAAAGACTTCTGTAAGAGGCATGAGAACACTGTCAGTGATTTTTTACTAGATGTTTGCAACAGGTACGTTCTGTGTGTGTGCGTGTGCAGTAACTGCCTTGAGATGACTGAAGTCAAAGTTATTTCAAATACTCCATAACCCCTGCCTGAAATGGAGCATGAACTACATGACTGCTTTGCCTTTACAACTTCAGTGTAATTCTAAGTTCATTTTACTGTGGCAATAGTGTATACTTCATCTAGATTTCCCTTAAGTCTATGTTTTCCTTCTTTTTTTCCTAAGAATTAGTTAGTAATATGGGAAAGTGCACTCCTGTCTCTCACATTGCTGCTCAGCTGAACTGCACCATTCTGGCAGTGTCTGGGGGGTGCCTGGAGCAGAGCCCTGATTTCAAACGGTGAACACACTTCATTACAATCAAGTTCAATTAACATGTTACTAAGTGTCAGCTTTAGTTCAGACTAAGAAATAAATATTGCTATTATACTGAAGTTTAAACTTCTAGCTGCTTCTAAACTGCAGTGAGGGAAGAGAAATGCCACCACGGAAAAGCAGCTCTGGGTGCACAGCTTTTCCTTCACAGCTCTGCTGCTGCAAGGCAGCTCTGAGGAAGGAGCAGAGCAGTGACAGGAGAAGGCTCATGGGGTAGAGGCAGTCCAGCTATGTGTGGGTAACACTAGGGCTGGCTTGGTCCCAAAGAAGAGCCAAGGTGCTGTGACAGTGCCTCCCTGACAAGGTGCACCTGTGCCACAGCCCTCAGCTTTGGAACAACAACTGAAAAAAGCCAGCAAATTATGGGATAGTGACAGGAGAGAGTGTCTTGGTGAGAGCCAGCAGCAGTGCTATCTCAAAACAAGGACTGAAAAGCAGCTTCAAAACAGATTAAATTGCAAGTGCCAGATTTCTAAAGTAAATGTTCTAGAACAATTGATAAAAAACTGGATTAATTAAGGATGAATCAGCATACCTGTGCCTAGAAAGGATTAATACAAGGTCCTTCCCCTTTTTGCTGCAACCCATTGAAAGCATTCACCAGTCAAAATTCTGTGTACAAAGAAAAATGCAAATTAAATATCCAGCTTTTCTTCCTGAGTTTAAAGTAGTTTTATTCTGTTAGAGCCTTTCTTGACTGCTGCCAGCTTTTTCCTCCAACTGCTCCTAACAGAAAAGACTTAAAAGAAAAAAAATTCTGTCTAGAGGTGTCACAAGAGCAACGTTAACACAGACCTGTGTGTGATGCTCTGTTCAGCTAGGTGGATGCTGAACTGCTACTGCCTGGAGAGGGGGCTGAGCCAGGAGCCAGACATGGCACATGTTTGCAGGCTGCTGCACACGGCCCTCCTCAGCACAGCAGCTGCTCCAGGACAAATCCTGTACAGCCATCAATACCCCACTGGGGACAGGCCTTTCCTGTACTTCCCCAGGCCTACTCAAGTAGCAAGAAAAAGCTTTTCTCATTTGCTGCATCACTGTTTATTAACAATAGAGTTACCAGTTTCAGTGACTCAAAGGAAAGTTTAAGAGGTTTGTATGGTTCAAACATCAACACTCTTTAGGAAGCAGCTGGCACCTATTCAGTAAACCCAAGGAGATAAAATATATCTGTAATTCCTGAAAATGAAGAGTGGGAGTGCCTTACTTGCTCATGCTCAGCATATCTGCACAGCAGTCTCTTCTCTCAGTTGTCCACAACTTCATCCTGAAATGAATCTCATCTCTAGTGGGGCTCAACTGTCTGTGCCTGGAGAAGCACAGCACCATCCAACTCCTTAAGAAAAAACTATACAGCTATAGCTTAAATAGGCCTCCACGTGCCCTTGTGCCAGCTGAGCTAGAGATGTTGCTACCAAAAGAAAAAGCAACAGAGGTAAGCTTTGCCTTGAGTTAAGCTGAACATTAAGATCTACAGGTGTGCTCACCTACTTGTGCCTCCTTGCCCCTCCTGATGAAGAGGAGGCATTTCTCAAGCCTTCATATTTATTCTTGATGCAAGCTGTATAATTTATTTCTCCCATCTCACCTGTCACCATCCTGCTTTCAGATGTCCAAATCTGCTGTCTCTGACCCTCTCTGGATGTGGCCACATTACAGACGACTGTATTTTGCAGCTTCTCAAGAACTGCCCGAACCTGAAGAGCCTCAAACTGGAGAACTGTGTGCAGATCACCGACCACACCCTTGAGGCAGTGACCCTCCATGGGGCATCACTGCGAATACTCCAGGTGGATTTCTGCCGCAATGTAACTCAAGCTGGGCTAGAGAGAGTCAGGGAAAAGTGTCCTTCAGTAATGCTGAGAGCGGAGAGAAGTGCCAACATGATCCCAGACAGTAAGCCAGAAAAAAAGCTGATGCTTGAAAAAGCATCAAGAAAATTGGTTCAGCTTTAAATGCAGCAAAATAGTAAGTGTGTGTATTTCACCTCACTGAGGTAGCAATGAACTGCTACTACTTCCATGAGTTCCGGTCAAGTCCAAACAAATGGTTGTTTTGTAAAGTGTGTACAGGGAAAAGGCATGCATCTCCCCCAGGAAGAGCTTCAGGAAAAAACTGTTCGGTCTCTGTTGTTCCTTGAAACTGGGAAACCCTGCATTGCTGTCACAAAATGCCAGATCTGCTGAAAACTGCAGTTTGGGTACCCTCCTGCTGCAGATGCACCTCACTCAGAAGAGGGAAGCAGCAGTGTGTTTATTGAAGCCAAATAATTTGATGGAGTTCAATAAATTTTATGAACTTTTAACAAAGTTTAATAGTAGTTTGACACGGTGCATTAAGTTTGATGGCAAGGTTCACTGACTGCATGGAAGAAACACACACAGAGTGAACTGAGACAGAATGAGTCACAGGGACCTGAGAACACAAACATTAAGGAAGATCCTCCCACTGAGTCATGAGGTTCAGACTGGACCCTGCACTTTCAAAACTCCTTATATAATGGGCAAGGGCATAAAGCCACAGCAGAGAGAGTCTGAGTCACTGTAGGATTTTCACAAATTTCAGGACAAGAGTGATTTACAAACTTCTGTTAAAGAGTTATTACCAGACAGTCATTCCATCCACTAAAGAGGATAACCACTCCCTGAAACATCTTTCTAGCAAAAGCAGAGTACTGACCACCAGCATTTCCTCAGTGATTAACAGTGGCAGCTAATTTACCAGGCTTTTTTATTTAATGAGGGAAGCATGGATTCAAGGCACACAAAACACAGTTTGACACTCTGTGTGATAAAAGATGCACCAAGTTATTTTTTAAAGCTGACATTAAAGGAAGGTGCAATCTGGAAAAGTGCTAGTTCAGAGAACTAACCCACAAGAAAAGACAGTGACTAACAGCCTGTAGCTTTAAATGCTAAATTACAAACAAAGTACAGACCAGCTCTATATAAATACTCATTTCTCGCTGCAAACCAGTACCTATTTTCATCCCAAAGCACAAGGCTGTCCCCTTCCTGCACGGTGCTCTGCTACCTGGAAGTGAAAGTTTTTTACATGCTTTTGATACTATGCCACCATCTACAAAATCTGACACCAAATAGGACTTTACAGCTCTCAACATAACTGAATATACATACTTCTCCTTCCGATCCTGGTTAATTGATCCACAGATATTCTTGTTACTCTCTAATTTGGCTGAGCCAAGAAATAAATCACAGTATTACAGCAACTTAGTCAAACAATGCTGTAATTCTAGAGAAATACTTGATCAGTATGAGCATCTGTAAGAAACACTAACCCAGAAAACCAATGAGGAAAATAAATCATTGCATCTTCATTACTCAGAGATATTTAACAGCATAACACTATAAAACTGGTATTTCATTAACTCCTTCCTAAAGTTTAAGTAGGGCCCTTACACACCACAAGGTAAGGAAGAAAACTGGCAGTAAGGACAAGGACACACAGCAATCCTCACACAGCACTGACAGCTATGAAAGGACACTGCTGAGCTGAACAAATTTACTGTGATGTGGAAATTGGAAAGCTGACACAACTCGTACCTTGAATACACAACAGCAGTTCCACACACTGCTGACAAGCCAAAACAAGATATGGATCTATACAGTCACCGCAGCAAGCAAAGACCTCCTCATGCCACCAGCTCTCCCAGCACTCTGTGGTGAAAGACACATCTCTGTAGTTGTAACAGAAACAGATTTTCAAGTAGCTACAAGATATGAAAGCACATTTGCATCTGTCTACATATTATTTAAGCCTTTTTTGCCAGTTTTCTACCAGGATGGGGGGGGAGGAGGAGGGGCAGAGTATTTTGTGGGGTCTGTGATTTGTTTTTTAGTTTTCTTTTATAGAGCTAAAAAGGGTCTTCAAACACTCCCCACTTGATTTGCCTATTTGTTTAACAATGCTCTAACTTATTACTTTGTTCTTCCTCTCCTTGAATGAGGATATTTGTTCACGACATGGTAAAATCTGAACACAATTGTATTGATACATTTTCTCAGCATCAATAATGAATTTTCTTACTTCACAATCCAATTTGAAAACTGAGTAGAGAAAACTACGACATTTTACTGAGGATATTATGGAAGGATGGAAACATGTCTATGGTTTTCTTTAGTTCTAAGCCAATAAAGTTCCATCAAGCACAAACCTTTAATCAACATCACCTCTGATTTTACTGTAAACTGCCTCCAAAAAGAGCTTCATTATCCAGAAAGCTAACTGCACAGTCCACATAAAACTGCCTTTTTTAGGCACAGTTCTATTATTTCCTGTGCTGACTGAAACCAGTGACAAATCAGTGCCACTAAGTCAGACATATCCATGAGGTGTAGAAAGCAGTAATACAGGACTTAATACAGCAGTTTCCCCATTTATTTAAATACTGTATTTTTTACCTATTAAACCTACACATTTAGGCCAAGATGTGACTATAAATCCTCACAACACAGTGATGGGACACCAACATCTCAGTCCAATTTGAAACCTAATACACAATGAGGCAGGAAACCAAGTCTGCATGATTGCAGAGCACTGAGACCCTCCTTCCCCCACCTCCTGCTTCCCCTCAAATGTTTCACTCTGCAGTGCGGTCTTTCATCATGTCTAGGCTTTTGCCTTTCTCAAGAGCCAACATACAGTCCTAATTGAGAGAACTTCATCAGATAAAACCCAGATATGCAAATTTGTACAGCTTACCAAGCTCTCCCTCTGAGCACTGTCAGCTGCCAGCAAGACAACTAGGAAATTTCCCAATCAATCCTTGTTAACGTACAACAGACACATGAGAGAAAATAACAGGAATTTCTACCCTACACTCCAGACTCAGATGGAGCAGTCTTGCCCCAGGTGAGATAACACTAATAAACATTTTCACCAGCCCTCAGTCCCCACAGCACCTTCCCAAGGAATTGAGGGAGGAAGAGGCTGGGGAAATGGGAGCAGAGCAGCTCTGACCCACCTGAAGACAGCCTCTCCTCTTTTCCTTCTCCTGATACATCCTGCTCTGAACACCAAGCAGTGTTTGTAACTTGACATCACTGATGTCTTTCATAGAGACAATGGGCAATTATCTATTGTCCAGCACTTTTCTAAGGCACAGAGCAGAGATCTTGTGCAGTAACACTGCTGTCCTAACCAAACAGGAACGTCAATCACTGTGTAAGTCAAACCATGCTGATCACAATACAGCTGCAACAAAATGAGACCAAAGCCAGAACTTAAAATGTGAATGAAATCCACAGCCTTGACTACTACCCTGTTCCCTCCATTTTAATTTTTGTGTACTCTGAGCAGAAATCAACTACATCAATGTGTCCATTAAAAAATATTATTATTTTGCTCAAAATATTTAAAGTTTTCTGAATCAAGGTGGCAGCATGCTGCTACTGTCAACAACTACTGTGGAGGAGCAAAATGTTTAAACAAAAAGCAAGAAGGAACCAAGCACAGTATGAACTTGTATTCAGAAGGAATGAACAGCAGTACACCCAACCAACCAGGGCATCAGGCCAGGAAAAAGCAAAGCATGGGGCTACACAGCACAGTCCAGCAGGGTAAACATTTTAAGATGCTTCAAATGTCACACTCTATCTCAACACCGTAAGACTATAATTTCCTGAGACAATTATAAAAGTATGAAGCCTGAGTAAACCAGCCACAGCTCACAAATGCATACAAGCAACCGAGTCTTGAATTTGCTTTATTTTTCTCTGCAGAAGGAACCCTGCACAGGCAATTAAAATTAAAACAAAATAAATATGTGAATATTCATGTAAAACTGTCCTGGCTAATGAACACAATGTACAACTCTTCATGTTCACTGGGAGAGCTTACAAATGTACTATTTCCAACAAAAATGCACCAAAATGTCTCCATGCAAACTTATCAAAAGTGACCAAAAAAGGAGAAAAAACTTACCGATCATACTCTTTTGGTTGTCATTTTTTTCTTTTTTACAATCACAAAAAAATAAAAACATCTAATTTTTTGTTACATTTAGAATAACTAAAATGTGGCCACCATCTATTAAGATCTGGTTTTATGCTCCTAAAACATCTATGGTTACTGTAAAATAATGTCAATGATGAATTGGACTTAGGGCACTATTTGTAGTAAAAGGAAGATGATTTTGTTCACAGAATGTTAATAATCTGTGTCTGAGCCCTCTGCATTGTCCACATTCCGGGAGAGCATGTAATTGTCCATGTCTATAGACCTGCAATTATTGATTGCATAGCGCAAACGCTCTGCCATGATTAGTTGACTGGAGTAAGGTGGGAGCCTCAGTTGAAAGAAACAAGTCTGTGAGGTAGGCAAGCTGTCGTAAGGCTGTGGAAATGGATAAAAGGTGGGACACTGGTAAGTTGTCAATTAAGTTAAAAATACAACAATATCCACATTTCATTGCTCCTTGCCTCTATCATTTTCACATTCTATCTCAAATTCCTTTTAAGAAGCAGACTGACCTCCCTTGTTTACAGCATTTGTTCCACCCTTAAGTATGTCCAAAACCACTGCAGCATCTACTCTGCAAGTAACTCAGCCCACTACTGAATTCAGCCTTTTGAAAAGTTGATCACACTGCTGTTTAGCAGCCCACTGCAAGATACCAAACAATGTTCAAATTACATACCATAGCATCCCTTAGCATAAGGCAATCTGAGAGACACCTAACCAAATATGACAAACCCCTGTTAGCTGAGATTTTGTCAAGTTTTTTGTTCATGTTTTTCACAAAGAATGTGCTTTCACTGCACAAAACCCCGAAAGTGATTCCAAATGAATGCACCTTGTATGTAAAACAATACACTGTAAATTCATTGCAGTGGTTTTAAAACATTAAGAGTTCACTAGTGGTCATACGTTGCCACTTACATGAAATTAAAAACAGAAAGAAAATTACTAAATGAAAAGAGATTGAAACAATTACAGTAGACAAATGCTTGTTTCTTATCTTGATCTCCAATCACCAATTGCACCAATTAAATTAAGATTCAATTAATGCAGCCTATGTCCTTCTACACAACCAAAATGTCTGAGTTTATTAACTCAGATTAAATCTCATCCCATACTTTTTCTGTAAATTTACAGTTACTGAAACTGTCTCCTAGTGATGATAATAATAATAATAATAATAATAATAATAATAATAATAATAATAATAGTAATACCAGAGTCTTACCCTATCAACCTTCATTATTTGGAATCGCTGAGAGATATCAGCTGTGTTGGCCGGCAATCGAGATCTTCCTGACACAAACCTCATGAAAAGGACTCTCTCCTCATTTGAAAATTCTTCCAGGGTGTGCCAGAACCACTGCACCAGCTGATGCTGCTCATCAACTTCTCTGTATCGCACAACCTTCTTCAGAACCTCAACTGATATTTCTGGCATTCCACAGACCATCTGCTCCAACTGCTTGGCAGTCAGAAGGGACAGCAAAGGAACGGGAACAATCCAAGACATTCCTTCCCTGACAGCAGCCACCTAATGGCCAAAAACGGGAGAGACGTTTGAAGTGCAACTGTCTGATGTCTGCCACTTCCTGGACTATCCCAACACAAAAGTAACTTCTCAGCTGAGAAATGGGCATAGAGAGACAGAATTACCAATGTCTTCCAAATACAGCCTCCCACACACGCAGCCCCTGCAAGGGCTGTATTGTTTCTCAAAATCCTGGAGAATATTACAGATATTTTTAATTATAATTGCACATTAAAGAACACGTTCCGATCCAAAACATAACTATTTAAAAAAATTACAAGCTGGCAGCAGAAATAATGATGGCTAAACCAAGCAACTGTGTTAATACAAAACCCACTTTGTTCCAATTCAGATGCATGGTGAGAACGCGGTACTTGTTCTGCAAGACCTGCAATTTGGTACCTCTGATGAGGCAGCTGTTTTCTAATGCAGATAATATCACACAGGCATCTTTACCTTATATTTAGAATACTGCTTTCACAAGGGTCCCTATACAAATGACAAAATACACACAACTACGCAATATATAATGAGCACTTCCCAAAACATACCATGAAATATTTGCAGGATTTGTGTTATAACAAAAGAGAAACAGTTTCAAATTAAACAAATGTTTATCAATAATATTTACTTTAGCCAGTCTCTGTGCTGTTCCCATGTCCAGTTAAGAGTATCCAGCATACAGAACTGCAGCTTTTTTTCTCAAGTGGGGCTACTCAAATGGAAGACCAGCTTTTGTGAACTGAGCAATTAATAAGAAAAAACAAGACTATGTTTTTAAAAAAGGGCAAAACAGTTTGTGGGGAAGAAAAAACACAGAAACCCAGAAAGGTGCAGAAAGACAAGCTTTTCTTATCACTGAACAAACTGTAACAGAAATAGGCAGAAATTACCCCCTGTTCTCACTAACAACAGGGCCAGGTCACAACTGAGGTTCTTACCTGTCGGTCCATTTCATGGAGTCTGTACTCAACTGCCCTCTCCACATACTCCTTCCTGTTTGAAAAGGTAAGTGGGATACTGTTCCCTCCAGGGATTATGGGAACCATTTTACCATCAGCACTTTGGCCAACAAAAGAATCTAAAGGAATCATCTGTTACGCAAAACAGGAAAAGCATAAGTCACTCCAGTGATTCAAGCATAGCGTTTTACTACAAGTCATCTAGAACTACATATAGTAAGATCACAAACTACTCTAAATGCACAAGTGCTTGTTATCCCAAGAATGGAGACTGAAATTACAGAAATACTGATGTGAAGGCCAATCTGATAAAGTAACTGCTTTCAGAATAAATCTAAAAGTGCCCACTTTCTCATCTTACCTCATGGAAATTTTCTTCAGTAATCCCACTGTCTTCAATGTGAAGAATGCTGTTGAGGGTCTGCACATAGAGCAGATCTACCTCCTCCAAATCCTCCAGGATGAGTGGGATACAACAAAGTTGCTTCCAGACCATTGGAGCCAAATGAAGATCTAATGGCTTTTTCGTACGAATAGCTACACCCATGAGAATGCCCAAGAACTTAAACTGCATCAGATGTTCATCTAAACATGCTGAAGGGTTAAAGAGAAACCTGAAAGGGCAAAGAAGCAGTGAAAAGAGTATTATTTCTATGCTACTTCATTAGAAGTAAAAGGGAAAACACTGCTAAGCACAGCACAGTGCCTGCCAACACTTATCAGCAAGAGCTGTCCAAGTAAGATTATTGTTATCTTTAGCTGTTAAAACATTGAAGCCTGAGGGAGGCAGAACTCCCCCCGAGCACAAAGCCTCCCATCTTGATGTTATTCTGAATTCTGCCATCAGCAATCCAGCAAGCCCATGTTAAAGCCATGCCCTGGCTCCACAATGAAGTGACAATATACCCTGAAGGAAAAAATATACTAGAGACAATCATGAAGTCTCCTCACTTGGTAGAAAAAGGTCAATAGAAGATGTGGATTTTCACCCACTACCACCTGCAATAAAAGCAAGTCCTGGACAACTTACCTATCCCTATTGTAGCCTACTTCAGCCGTAGCATTTGGGGAAGGAATAAGGAGGTCTACTATTCCAGTTTCCAGTTCCTTAAAAATCAACAACAAAAAAGCCTCCTTAGAAAGAGTGAAAACAAACATATGACAGAACTATTAAGACATTATAGCATTACAAGACAGAATATTTCACTACAGTGATGATTACTCCTTACAAATTCATATGAAACACTGAGAGAACGTGAACATGACACGATGATTTTAAGTAGTAAAGACATGTTTATTTCAAGACCTGTCTTTATGTCAGGCTACAATGTTTTTTTTCCTGGGACTGCACTGTGATACATTCCTGTTACACATTTCCAAAATATGCACAGATGTACCTGACACATCTCTGTAATGGTGTCATCAAACACTCCACCTGCATCATCAGCTCCTTCTCCAACCAATTTCACTTTCCAGGCACGGGAGGGTAAGCGAAGGTCTGATGCATTCAGCTTTACCACTTGCCTTGCTATCTGGACAAAAATGGGCTTGCACTTCCGACCCCTTTGGGGAAAAGACACAAAGCCACAAATATAACTCATGTTATAGGCTCTCAGTAAAGGCTCTGAGTCACTCAGTCAACAAAGCTGTCCAGAGAGAGCTCAGAATGTCAGAACAGAAGGCAATGTACAAATCTCAGTACGCACACAAGGTGTAACCCAAGGCCTGTGAGAGCAGCACTGACCTGGTGGAGATCCTTTTCACAGTGATCTGGGGCCCATAGTTCTTGCCCTGCACCATGGTTTTGCCTATGGAGCGCACCATGGGCAGGGTGTACACCCGTGGAGCCAGCAAGGGCCTCAGCTGTCCCTGAACTATCCCCCATGTTCCAGCATTGTAATGAGATGTACTGTTCTGCAATAAAGCAAGAATGAGAACAAATGTATCAACAAAGGATAGAATTTCATTCTTTACAGAAGAAAACCCTGAGTGGCACTTCAGTGTTTCAGGAGACAGGTCAGCACTTTTTCGTTTTAGTTTTGAGGCCAGTAAGCTTTTGGAAACCAGAACACTGACTTGTCGGTGATAGCATAAGTGAAAAAGTAAAGCAGTACCTTCGAAAAGTTTGCTTTATAATGGAATTATTTATTTTTTCTTTTTTTTTTTTTTTTAACCAAAAAATTACAGAGCCTATTACTAAGGTCCACCTAGATCTGGTCAGAAACTCTCTAGCAGAACAACACAGCCAAGCCAGTTTTTTCAAATGGAATTTTACCTGGTTATTGGGACTGAGGTTAAGTAATCGCCATGAAGAGTACATGAGGTCAGAGAAATGGTAGAGCAGTCTCAGCCTTGCTCTCACTGTATGAATGCTCACTTCTTTCAGTGCCCCATACTGGGGTGGAATGGCATCAGGTAAACCAAGCTGCAAAGGCACTGAAACACCTGCCACAGAAAGAGAAACTAAGCATTTGTTTAAGAAAGGAGACCTGTATTGTTTTGGCTGGGATGAAGCTGATTTTCCTCACAGTAGCTTCCACAGTGCTCAGCTGCCTACTGAGGTCAAACCACAACAGAAGTCAAACTGAAAATAAGATAATTTGGATATTAAACAAAACAAGGTATGGATATACAAAATCCCCAATTTTGTCCTAAATATTCAGAAATTCTTGTTGCACTCACAGCCCAGGAGGCACCAAGACTAAAGAAAAGGCCAGACAAAAGCTCCATTGCTCACCTGGAGCTCGAGGGGGGACGGGTGGAGCTGTCCAGGCCGCACTGTGGCAGCGGCCGGCCGAGATCTGCCGCACGTTCTTCCCCTGCAGCACCGTCACCAGCGTGGGCTCCCGCACGTGGTTGGTGTGGCCCAGCCCCAGCTGCCAAAAGGCAATAATCAACAACTGATAGTATTTCTACAAGTCTCCAATTAAGAATTCAGAGAAGACGGTAAAAAAAATCATATTTACAGCATATATTGTGATAAAAAATATCTGCCATATATATATTTCCACCTTTTATTCTTGACAAAATACTGCACCTGCACCCAACAAGAGTAACAGATACAGGTGTCAAAGAGAACTGGAAACAGCTGGAGACTTCTTGAAAAATCTTTCCCAGACTGAGGATCTGATCCATGCTGCTGAGTCCTGTATTGTAGTCTCTCATACACAGACGGCAAAGCTCCTACATCTCCTCTGTGCTATTTAAGCAGCATTTTTGTTCTAGAATGTAAATTCCGCTTTATAAAAACACAGTTTGTGTAAATAGAACATTTACTGAAGCCGTTGTGACTTTTCATTGAGTTTCATATCATATCCTAATTTCATATTCAGTGAGTTAAAAATTTTGTAATCACACAAGCCTATTTTTTCCCCACTTCATATAAAACGAGTACTTTGAACCACAAGGAGAATCATATAAACAGCTTTCAGAATTAATTTCTCTACATTTTTACACTATTTTTCCTCTTCCAAAAATACAAAGCACCATATTAAAAAAAACCCTAATAAAAGTAATTAAAAAAAACCACCTCAAAGAAGTTCCTCAAAAATTATTCCAAACACCTTGCTCAACAAGCCTTCTCAAAAACTCAATCCTAGAACACTACAGGATGAAGTTTGCCCAAACTTCCTGAAACACTAATATAGCAAGAGATTCTTTTTTAAATGTGTAGCCTGAAATAGAAAAAACTGAGTTATGTATGTGATGAAGGAGAAGATTTCTCACTTACTATGTTTTTTCTGACTTAAAAAAAATCACTCCTTTAAAAAGGTTCATTTATATTTTCATTATGAAAAGCATCTAAAGAGTTCAAAAATCTGATTGACATCAACCATAAATTTTATGATGTTGAAAAGATTGATGACAGCTTAAGAGTTAGGAGAAAATCTGCAGCTTTTTTAAAAAGCTTGGATTAGAGTAATTTGGGTAGCAAGTTTGGAATGCTTTCCCAATCTGGTACCATGGAAGAGCACAGAGAGTAAACAAGAAAATACTGGAAATTGCCTAAAACATAATCATGCTGAGGGGTGAAGGAGAGAAAGAAAATCAAAGCTTTCCTTTCCACCAAAGGGAAGCCATGCCCAGCACAGCTGTGAAGGGCAGCAAGAGGCTCCTGGAGGTCTGGAGCAGAGAACAGGATGTACCTGGCCTTCGGAGTTGCTGCCCCAGGCGTAGACATCCCCCGTGGAGGACAGGGCTAGCGTGTGCTCGGCGCCAACGGCGATGTCCTCGATGAAGACCCCGGCCAGCAGTGGCACCTGCTGCGGCCGGTTGTGGTTGCGGGCGCGGCCCTCGGGCAGCCCAATCAGGCGATCTGCAAGGGCAAGCACCAGGCTCCAGGAGCAAGCAGCACTCTGGGGGATTTCACTACAGGCACAAGCAGGGGAGGGACAGACAGCAGTTCTGTACAGTCCTGGGGCTGGGACATAAGGGGAATTCCTTAGGGACAAAGGGCGTGGCTGTTCCCTGCAAACCAGTGCTGCCTACAGTGCTCGTTTATATTGCCAAAGCTGTTGTGTCCATGGTCAGTCTGAAAGAAGACCAAATTCTACTAAACCATGGCCTCTAGATCTAAATGCATGGGTTTATAACAAACATGAATTAACTGATTTCAGAAGATTCCGCATATTTCATTCAGCGCACATGGAAATCCTCCTGCCCAGATTGTTAAACGCGTGTAAGTATGTGTGCTCAATTAGACAATGTAAACTTTGAAGTAACCCAATGTTTTTGGATGTGGGAAATTCAACAAAGTTTTAGGAAAATGCTCTTCAAAAAGTAAATTACTAAAACGAATGGTTGTTCTGAGATCAAACTAGATAGAGCTACAAATCTGGATTTCAGATGTATGTTAAAACTGCATTGTTCAAGTTTCAAGATTTAGATTAGAGCAGCATGTTTCTAAAAAGTAGCATTAGGTCAGTCTTAGAAATATGTCTTAATATTCTTCCTTTTTGCCTACAATATACACAAGCCTATACATGGAAATGTCCAAAGAGCAGTTTGTCTTACCTTGGCCAAAAGTATACACGTGACCATCTTTTGTCAGCGCGACAGAGAACTGAGTTCCACAGGCAACTTTTTTTATTCCAATTCCACAAAGAATATCCACTTTCTATGGGGTAAAGTGAAAGAAAAACCAGCTATAGTATTACAATGATATAAACAGAAAGGCGACACAAATTCAATCTGTAACTCCTGCTTCCAGAAAAGAAATTTCTTTTATTCCCAATACGCAGCACACACATTGTAGGATTATTTTAATTAGTACTTGTAAATTAGTACAGGAAAGAGAAACCTTTTTTTTTTTTCAATGGAATTAAAACCTCCTTCTATGTATGATCATTCAAAATACCTTTATTTTTCTGGGAGTGAGGGGGAGTAGCATGGGAAGAAGTAGATGGGTGTGTAAACAACCTGCTCTCCAGCTTCCAAAAGAAGAAATCTCTCTTCTCTAAGAAAAGCCTCAGATTTTCACTATTTGTACTGCTATTGGGACACAGTCAGTATGATGTGCACGAAATTCTTGAGAATACCAGGCTGAGCATAATGTATCATCAGAATTGTTTATGCCAGATTGTGTAACAACAGCATGGAATTTGAAACATCTGGAAAGCACACTCTCAACACTGTGCAACATCTTTAAGAGCAGTGAAAGTTTATGCAAAGAATAATTTCCCCAGGAATCTAACCTGTGGTGAGGACTTTGCAGTGGAATTTCCCAAACCAAGTTTACCATAATCTCCATCTCCAAAAGCCCAAACCATTGAGCCATCTGTTGACACAGCCACAGTGTGATTGAGGCCACAGGCAACCTAGGTGAGAGATATAATGTTATTACCACTGCTTTTGCTGGCTTACTAACTCAAACATACCATCTTCCTTTAAGAAGAAAAACTGTTTTAAAAATTAACTATCCCCGTAAAACCACTAAAACTTCCACTGCTTATTAGAGTGTCTTAAAGATACTTAGGACTGAAAAAATACAGCAGTATTTTTTCAACACTTGCTTTCTCTCAGCTCATAGAACCAAAGAATAGTATTATGGTACACATGTTCCCTGCTTAAAAATACAGAAAATCTCATTAATTCATGCTTAAAAATGCCTAAATCTTGAAATGTTAAAAACATGGGCAGTTTTGCACAAAGAGGATGAAAAGAGTCAGGAAAGCAATTATTTAAAAAATCATGCACACTCAATTCTGCCATCATAATAAAAATAAAAGTCAAGGTTAAAAACCACAACTGAACACTTAAACATGTTAAAAACACAAGCTTTAAACTAAGACACATTGCTGATTTTAGATAAACCATGCCTGGCCAATTTGGTAACCTTCCAGCGCTGTCACTCTTTCTGGAAGTTTCTTATTGGAAGTATTTCCAAGCCCCAATCGACCATAATCACCATTTCCAAATGTAAAAAGTTTGCCATCTGCTGTCACCACAGCTGAGTGTTTGAAGCCACATGACATCTGGAAGTAAAATTAGCATTATTTTTACACACATTTTAGACTTGGGTGGAAGTTTATATTGACTATTACACGTACATACGTAATACCTTTCTTGACCCTAAGCTATATTCCTTTCGAAAGAGCTAAAATAGATATTTTAGTATTAACAATTTCTCCAGCAACTCATCTCTTAACTCTCTTCAATGGTAATGTTATGGAGGGGGACTGGAGGATATTTGCGTGAAGAATTCGCTGTGTGATGATCTAATTTTTTACTGAAGAAACCTCTAGTAAAAAGCAAATATGGTTATGTGCATTGTTCGTACTTAGGAGGAGGTCTTGGTGACCATTTTTGTAGGTCAAAGTCACTTGACAAGGATGGAGGGAAGCTTATAAATCATGTCAGCATTTTGATAATCTTTAAATTATCCTTTTCTTCCATGCTCTTTCTATTTTTAGTCCTCTCCAGTACCAATTGTCGATTAATGTATCTGTGGTCTCATCCTTTAACTGGAAATGACAACCCTGGTTCATAAAGCCCAGAGGATTAAGAAGTTGCCTGTTTTCATGCAGTTCTACAGCACTGGGTTCCCAGGCCTGCAGCTAGAAGAAGACACAAATATTCTGAAACCTGCACGACTTCTTCTCCCTGCAGAGCCTCGATCTGCCTGGGCCTGCGCTGCCTGTCGCTGTTCCCATGGCCCAGCTTGCCATAGTCCCCATCTCCCCAGCTGAAGACTTCCCCGCTTTCTGTCAAAGCCATGGAATGTCCATCAGACCCACAGGAGGTCACCAGCTGTGTCACAACAAAGCCTGGCAAAGACAAGTGTGAAAACAAAGCATCACTTATAACAAACTGTTACATACATTTTTCCATGGGTGCCTTGTGGCAGCCAATTAGGTCTAGGGAAAGGAACAAACCACAATAAGGCTTCTTTTTACAGCAATTAATTTACTTTTATTTTGAACAAAACCTTTATTCTCTTATGGAGAACTTGGGCTTCTGTCCTGTCACTAGTTTTGAAATTAAATGTTCCTAATTTGAGCAGAGAGTTTTCCCTGAAGCCTTCTTAAAATCAAGGAATTTTAACATACTGCTATTTAAATCTTAAGGAAATATGATCATTTTGTTTATTTGTTCAAATTTTTACTTAGGAACTACAGTATTTTAATGAGCAAATCTACAGAAGAGCATCAGCAGAAACAACTACACTAACTACCAAAATGCTTATTTGTACTCCATCACTGGATTCCTCTCAAATACAACGGATTTACCTTGCAGTGCTGAAATGACAGTTAAGACATGAAGATCATCAGAATTTCCTTGTCCCAGTCGCCCATAGCTCCCTTCACCACAAGCCAAAACTGTGCCATTGGCTTGGATGACAAAAGTACAATTCTGACCACAAACCACCTAGGTTAGAAAGACATGAAGGAACGTTAATAAATTATATGCTAAATGCAGCAATGCTGTAATATTTGCATTACAGTGCACCATTTCCTTTTAATTTGTTTTCTTTCCAATTATATCAAGACAATATTCCATCAAGTCAATGCTATTTCAGAAAGCCTAACTGCCGCATGTATTATGTGAAAGCTGTGCAGGTATTTTCCAATCATGCCCACATAAAACAATTCTGTGTTGTTAGATTCCAGTGGCTTCTTGGTTTGAATTTGTTAAATAATTTAAGGTTTCCTTTCTAGTGAAAATCCATGTTTTGAGAGTCTTAGAGTTAATTCAAACAACAAATTGAAAAGACATTCAGAAAGGGATTTTGACAAGCTGTACAAACAACAGGTGGCAAATGATGAAATCATGACTGGTTCTAAGTGATCACCTGCTGGGCCTGGGAGAATGAAGGTGCTGCCACTGGGATCATGACATTTCTGCCAGCCTCTGCCAGCTGCCCGTGCCGTCCTGCTCCCCACAGGTACACTTCACATTTGCCTCCTAAGTGCCAATCCTAGGGAAGAGCATGAAAGAAGGCTTTAGAACAAGAGCACTTTCAACAGCTTGCCACATTTCAAAAGAATAAAAAGCCCTCAAAAACACCACAAAGCCTCCAAACCATCAATTTTACTGACCTCTGGCCTTGATGTTGCCCAAGACATGATCTGTTCATCCATGCCATTGATCCACTTACTGTTATCCTACACAGCAAAAGCCACATTTACCACGTTCAGCTCAAGAAATGCACATTATTTTTCTACCATACAATATATATTTTCCTAAGAGCAATATTTAAATTATTCTAAACAATTTAGCAATAACAACAAATGCATGCAGACTAGCAATGACACTGTTATCCACGACTTGCGATCCAAATCAATGAACAAAAACTAAATTCATGATGAAGTAATCTTTTTCTATTTACTGATGCATAGGGCTTTTTGAAGTTTCAATTGCAAACACTGGCTTGCAATGCCATAAGCTTGCTTATAAAAAATTCTTAATCAAAAATTTCTATTTTGGTTTACTGAAACCAAATAATGGTTTACTGAAACCAAATAACTGAAGCCATTAAGAAAATTGACACTAGCAAAATAATTTAGTGTGGGAACGTGACAAAATGTTACTCTTAAAACTGCACTACAAAGCTCTAAATTTCTTCCTATCACACATGAAAATTACTGTCATAGTTTTGAGTTGTTTTTTATTTTAATATGCAACTGACTTGCACTCATTACACACAGACAGAGCAATCTTAACAGCATATTCTAACCAGTTAATTAAAAAATAAACTTACACTTATTGCTGGTGCTTATGTTACTAAATATACATGTTTACAGTTCAGAGATTGCACTGCATCATACCACGTTCTCAGTAACAGCACACTTGGCTATTGAGACCATATATCAACTTTTACCATCAGGAGAGTAAGCTCATCTTCTGGAACAGGCTCCAAGTCTGGGACACTGAAGGACTCTGGGAACTGAGCTCCCTTGGCCAGGGCTTCAGCAGCTTTTATGGTAGTGGAGAAGCACTCAAGCCAGGCCCATTCCGTGGGGTTCCAGGCAGAGGGGTCAGGGAGGCAGCTCTGGTGGTGAGGGGGCACAGGGGGGTTGCAGAGCAGCTGGTCCAGGTGCAGTCCCACGGCCAGGGATGCCAAGCACTGCATGTAGGGGCTGTGAACCAGCTGGTCCCCACACACCACATGGGGCTGCAAGGCAGCAGGGAGAAAAAGGGAACACTCAGTTAGAAACATACACCCATCACTTCAAAATACAAGTCCTTAAAAGCTAATCCTCTAGAACAGTACCTTCCTCCACGCTGAATCAAAGTTTTTCTAATATTTTAAATATTTTCACATTAGGAGACTACTAGCTTTGCGAATAGTGAAGATTCTTCAAGTAGAATGTAGGAAAGTCTTCTGGGCTCTCTGGTGAAAGACTGAAACCAGCTGAGATCTAAACAGTGAACTCATGTCATCAGTGAATGCTAAACATTTGCCTTTCTCATACCTTTTCATATGCATACTGCTCCTGCAGCATCACGGGCAAGCGCTCTAGGAATGCACGCATGCACGGAGCCATGTTCAAGCCCAGAACTCCTTGCTGCTTCAGCGCAGTCCTGCATGTTGCCAGCACATGATTGGAAGAGATCCACTCCGAGGTGCAGTTCACCACCAACACGTCCTGTTCAACAGCAGTCACATGACACGTTAGAAATTAAAAATTCACAAAGCAGCACCATTCAGCTCTACTGATTTATCACCAACCATCTTGGTTTCCATAGGGGCCAGAAAACACACAGGTTCAAACATTTCTGTCTCACCTTTGATCTGTTAGAGCAGGCAGCTACTCCAACTTCAGGGATCCACACTGCAGTCTGGATAGCTCCAGACCCTATCACAACACTCTGCAATACTGAGCCATCCTAAGGGAGAGAAGGCGCTGGAGTCAGGTGCAAACAGAGCTACAGTTCCGTTCAAGTGTATACACATTCCTAAGGGATGATACTCTCACAAGCTTTCAGTAACTATTTAAAAACTGAACTGCTTAACTGAAAAGCAGAAACCCCTCATTTTTATCATATTAAGGAGATAATACAACTAAGGATTTAGAAGCGTTTTATAATCCACATTATCTAGCTCTTTAAAGAGTCCTCAACATAAGAGAATATGTTATTATTGTTCTTAACTATATAGAAAGTGGCTGGTTTGCAAAGCCTAACTAACATGACCAAACCTACAGAATCAATCAATACTGAAATATAAAGTACTTCAATGCTAAGTACAATTTCAATTTATATTTTACTATTTATGATGTTATAACATTACTTCACACCACGCTTTCCCAAATGTACCTAACATGTGGTGGGGTGGAAGCTGGTCTAATACCTTGACCATTTCAGGTACTCTTACTAAGAATGAGAATCAAGCCACACAAAGATGATCTTACCCGTAAAGACCAGATATTCATGAGGCCACCAAGGCCCCCAGACACCAATGCCAGCCCGTCAGGACTGAAAGCAACAGTGCGGACAGGAGTGATGTGTCCTCTCAGCTGGAACACACACTTCACTTCCACTGCCTTCCCGTATCCATCCTGCAAGCAATTGCACACTTATGGAACACTGCACTACTTCCAGGAAACAGAATACAGACATGTCGTGCTACTCCACAATAAATACTGATCATACACACAGATGGCAGAGTTCCACTAAATAATTTTAAAACCCCCAGGCCCATGACAATAATTTACAGATATCTTGATCACATTAACAGCTTTCCTCCCCTTACAAAATGCCATCAACATCAAAGACTACATTACAATTTATGGAGGTGAAAATAATCTTCACTCTTTATCTAACAAAAAACTTTGAACTCTCACTAAATTTTAGGAAAAACTGATCAACTTTTAAAGAAAGAAAACAGACCAAAATATAATCTTCAGCCTTAATCTTAAATAAATTTTTCGATTTGCTGTTCTGAAAATGCCTACACATATACAAATGCAATGTGAACATTTTTTAGCAAATTTCTTCTCTCAGGAAACGTTGAGATTCAGGTAACTTGCTCACATTCTTCTCCTCTTTCAACTTCAGAATGAGCAAAGAGAATTTCTTACACACCAAGTTTCGTCCTTTTACCTTGGCACTTGTTTCTTGCTCCCACCATTCTTCTGAGCAAGCTGAGCTACACTGCAGTGTGATTATTATGTCCTGGGGAACAGTCCAGACACACACCAAACCATTGTGGCATCCCCTAAAGCATGTCAGGTGACATTAGAAAAACAAAATAAAGATATTAACTAACAAAATATCAGGGGTCTAGTATTAACTTATATACCAGTAGTCTTCACTATCTTCCTATAAAACCCCATTGCATCAATCGATCTAAAGTAGAAAGGCCTGTTCCCAATGGGTAAATGCATTTTTTTCCTATTCCTCACGAGCTGTAGCTTTTTCATTTCTACTAACAACATATTCTCAGAAAAAAAATTTGGAAGAAGCAAAAAAAATTCCAAGCAGGACTAGCATCCACAGGTCATCGAGAAAACAGCTGGTACCACAACCAGGGTCATTCTTTTTATTTGAATTCTGGAACTTCATGAATCTCATGACAACTGACTTACTGAAGGAATATTATTTTAAAAAAAAAGAAACCCTTTTCCTTGCTACAGACACTACAGACTGGTAAAAAGATCTGCAAAAGAACTACAGAAACAACAACAAAACAATGACTTACGTAGCTAACAGAAGCTGGGCCTTGGGTCCTTTCCCTGGCAGAGCACACCAGGCAATGCCATTCACCAGGGCTGGGTGGGACAAGGAGTGCAGGCGCCTCCAGCACCCTCCCAGACACCCCCAGAGCTTCACTGTTTCCTCTTTGGCACAGGTCAGGAGAATCTTACCAGTGGGATCCCACTTCATACTAACAACCGCGTCCTATTAGATTTAAAAAAATGAAAAGTTGGTATGAAGTAACACAGTAATGAGGAGAAAATTTAACTCTCAGAGCTAAGGTAACTTCTAATTACTAACAACAAAAATATTTTATTCTCACATAAATCACAGATAGCGAGTTACAATTATAAAGTCATAATGATACATTTCAGAACTATCAAATTAAAAAGACTTTAAAACGTTTGCTGAAAGAAACTAAATGGGAAACATAGAAAAAGGTATTTTCTTTTCACTACAAACCCTTCTTGATTATTTTTCCCCACAAGTAGCTTTGAGTCTGAGGTAGGAAAGGAAGACAGCCCAATGAAAGAAGGCAAGTACAGACTTATTGCCACGGTGTGCTCCCTTCTGGGACTGCCCTGCTTCACACACTCAGAGCAGCTCTTGGAAGCACTTAAGATGCTCTTACTACACCTACATTTGAGGAATTCTGCTCTTAGCCTAACAAGAAATTAATGGACTATTAATGACTCATTATTACATTCTGACCAAGCACAAGTTCTAAACCTTTGCAACTGCATATTTAGAAAAACATCTTTTGCTTTGCACAGGAAGCTAAACAAAAACATGTGACATAATCAAAATTAAAATTTATTATGAGTACTTTTACCAAGTAAAACAATTAGTCTTTTAAATCTAGTCAATGCACAGCTGTGTGCTTAATTTACTTCTGTCACTGTACGTACATACACTCCACAGTGTCTAATAGCAAAGAGGGTATCAAGTTTATCTTTCCCCTTTTTTTTACATTTGGTACAATGTTCCTTTAGAGTACATTATGCTAATATGTGTATCAGAAATAGGTGTGAATTTTTAAAATTATATGCACTTGTCTTTATAAATAGCTTTCAAACAGACCAGTTTAAACAGATTTACCTACAAGTAAAATATTTACCTACAAAAATTCTACATTAGTTTAAGAAAGACCAGCTCTACCTTATGAGCATCAATGAGAACGACTCCTCCTTTCTCAGTTGGTTCCTTTGTTCCTAGGAGCAATTTTCCATCTGAATAGCCAACGGCAAATGGTCTGTCTTCACTGAACCAGGCCAGGCATGTGACAGACACTGCATGAACAGATAACACAAACATTCATTAAACTAAACTGAACTTCACTTCTACCAAAGAGATTTTTGCAGTGCAGTTGTCTAAACTATGAAGTGCATAACAATATCCACCACTACCAAGGTCACTTAAGATATTCTGGTCTGAAAATTTTCTTGAATTCAAATGATAAAGATAAAACTGAGTATCACTGTAGTGACAGCTGCTGAGATTATTTTGTACTAGTTTTCTCATTCTTCTTTTTATGAAAATAATTGAAATTATATTCCTGGCTTAGTGAAAAGAACTATAACTATACCAGGTAAAAGAAAATGGGTAGACTGAATCTTATACATGTTATCTGAGATAGGCTTCTAAAAGTGCTCTGAAAACAACTTGCCTTCCCTAGCAAGTAGATATTGCTTCACTTGATCTGCCGAAAAAGTATCTGTAGGATCTGAAGCCAAGTGCAAAACCACACAATACCACCAAAAATGTGCTACTCGATGTCCTTTAAGACTGAAGCTCTTAAGGAAAAATGGCAATCACTGAGAAATTCAAATGACACTGAGCAGGCTATCCGCAGACAGAGCAGACACTGCAGAGGATCTCTCCTGTTCGTCCACAATGGCAAGGAATGGCAGGATTTTACCAGGTTACTGCAAACTGTTTGCCTCTACTGTGGGGGAATCAGGGTGCAGATAGAGATCCCATAGACTTTTTTATTCCCATGAGCCAGAAATCATATCCCATGAACAATAACCAAAAATGATTATATACTTCCTTAATAAAAGTGGGAGTGTGTTCACAATGTTAATTTCAAATACTGATGCAGTCTCTTACCATCCTTTCTGTAGCAGTGTTCCAGTTCCAGCCGGTGCATGGCTGAAATATCCACAACTTCAATAAGAGCCAGAGATCCATCCATGCGCCCAACTAATAACAACTCTGGAGCATCTCCTGTCCATGCTGCAGCTGGCCCTTCTTCTGGCCAGGCTAGAGCAGATACCCAGTGAGACTGAAGATCTAATAAGCCTTTTCCTCCTAGGAGATCAAAAAGTCTGTTAAAACTACTTCATCATCATAAAGAAAAGAAAATAATAATATTTTCCATGAGAAATCTTGATTTTTTTTTTCTATGGGAAAAAGAACTATGTTATTGAGAGCTAGGACATACTACAAATTCACCTAAGTTACAAGAATACAAAGCAATGGTTCACTAATCTATGCAGGCACAAAATCTAGGCAACAAATCTCAATTATCATTCAAGTGAGGTAGTTTTGTTAAGGAAGAAAGCTGAAATCTTCAGTACCCAGTAAATTTATACTTTTCTTGGGGACTATCTATTATCATAGACACAGTAACTGGTGACTTTTCTAAGTGCAAAGCAACAGAATGAAGCTTCCAGTATTACACATTACAGGGATTAAAAGTCTTCCTCTCAAAGATGTGTATCACGCATCCACTTGGGGTTAGTGCCTTTCTCAAACTAAACACATTCACAAGATACTGTGGGAGATGGTAGGTATTTAAACTGGACAGTTAAATGCTGGGGTAAACAAACATGTAGTGACTTGAGAGCTCCCCATATTTCTATATGGTGGACCAGGAAGTGGCCACAGGCAGCTCATGACATACCATTGACTTGCCAGATGTTCACCATCTTTTCTGTAGCTCCGGCCAAGTACTTGCCACTGATGCTCCAACAGACAAGAGATAAACTAAGGTCACTGGGTGACCCCAGACCTTCTTCAGAATCACTGTCTCTGTAGTAGAATAAAATAATTAAGAGGGCATTTCCTTTAAGCAGACAGGAAAACCTAGAACTCATAAAATATCTGAGGTAGAAACTCAAGTCCTGCCAATGCGGCAGATTTACATAACACATTTTTCTGCTCACAGTACTACATTCCCTCTAAAACCATTTCAAATTACAGAATGAGATACTACTTATTTCCCAGAAATTTCAAATTAGGTTTCAAATTAAAACTCTTTACCTTTACCTATTTGATCTCAAATTTAACATCTTCAGCAAAGGCAAAATTTTCTGGGAAATCATGAAATGAAACAATAGCATGGACAAGAAATGAGAGACACATCTTAGTATCTATTCTACTTTAAACTCTTCCTCCTATTACAATCTTGTTACATTGTTCTAGAACTCCATTTTAAAGTCTGCTTTGCCTAACTGTAACAGGGCTGCAGATACCTTTAATTGCCGTTAAGATCATACACAACAGCTACATTTTTTACTGCTTTTAGTACCAAAACAAAGAATGATATAATACTGTTATATCATTCTGGTTGTTTCTTTTAAGGCTACATCTAACACCAGCAAGCAAGAAGGAACTAAACCAACCACTAAAAAACTGTAACAAAACAACCTAGTAGTTCACTATTGCTTCTTCATTCTTCCAAGTTCAACTATGCTTCACTAAAGAATTAGATTTTAATCTTTCCTTTTGATTTCTTCTTTTCTGGACACACCCAAATGACAAAAAAGTACTTCCAAGACACTCATGTAGAATTACATTTGGTTCCCATATCTCAGAAGTCAGAATTCTTTTTTCACACTTGAATCAATGACTCGCAATGATCATGTTATATGCTGCAGCTGTCCACTGGAACCAATTGAAGGGATACTCACTTTTCTGCTACATGACAGAGTCCCATACCATTTTTATTTTACCCATGTCTCCTTATATCAATTAATTAAGGATGCCTTTAAACAGCATTGCCATGATCTCTTTATAGAGACTCTTACCAGGTTGACAACTTAGTTCTGTTTTCAGTTTTAACCTATTTAATTTATTTTGCATGCCATAAACACAGCAACAGAAAACAAACAAGAGCTTTTAAGTGCAGGAGATAAGGACAACAGCCAGCCCTGCAGCATCTTACACAATTACAGCTTAAATTAAATATCTGGCTGTTGTAAAGAATCAACTTACAGCTTGTTGAGCACACAGGTCTGTTGCAATGAATATTGCTTCTTTGTCACATTCCACACTCTGATGGTGCCATCATTCCCACTTGTTGCCAAAAGTCCTTTTTTATTACACCAAACACATGTCATGACCTACAAATACCAAAATAACCATGGCAAAACTGGAATTTAAAACTTGGGTATATTTGCTCACTAATTTTAAGCAAACACTAACCAGTGAGACAGTGACTGAAATGCCCTGTAATAACCAAACTAGATTTATTTTTCTACTTTTACAGCATTATTTACAACAGTTAAGCAGGCTTGATAGTGATGCCATACTTCATACAGCCCCCAGCTCCACTGGCCACTATTGCACAGCATACTGCAGAAATACATTAACTACTATGACAGAAAAATAAATGCAAATTAAGATCTAAGGAAATATTCAGAGTGATTCTGCTGACTCATGTGTATCATGAGAACATTTTCATGACCCTTTAATTAAAGCCTCAAAGAAGCTGAACACTTTTGTGCATCAGAGGTGCAATTAGCTTACATCAAGCAATAACTTTATCTCCAAAAAATTACTTCCTGTGGGAAATCGTTTTAGTCAGTGTAACTGTAAAACAATACTATCTCCCTTTTTCTGTGCTCTGCCAAAGAGAGCAGGGCAGCGGGTGCAGCGTGGGAGCCATGCTTACCCTGTTCTGGTGAGCCTCGAGCTTGATGAAGGAGCACTTGCGCAGGTCTCCACCCATGTCGGCGAGGGTCTGCGGCACACTCTGGTTGTCACGGTCATGCGCGGCCAGCGTGTGCACCAGCTGCTGCGCCGCCCACTGCCGGTGCTGCGACGACAGACGCGATGACAGGCAGCATGCGGCCAGAGCGTTTGCCAGCTCCAGAGGGCCTACAGCAGAGGGATCATAGCAAGGATGGGCATACAAATGGGCAATTAAACCTGCTTAGACAAAACAGTGAGATGATGCCTACATGAGTAAACACAGCAACAGCCAGCATTTCCAGAGATCAACAAGCATCTTAGCACAATGTTGCAATCATGTGAACTATAGTAAAAAGAAGAAGAATAGAATTCCAAATAGCCTTATTCTCATGATATGAAAATGGTTGGTCAAAGAGCGAATGCTTTCTAAACAGGAAAAGCCTCCTTTAATAGAGACCTGCCACTGTCACTGCCCCGTCCTTCGCTCTCTATCCCAGCACCAGCCTGGGGGGAGGTAAAGCTGTTGCTTTGTGGCTCCCTGACCTCTCAGAGCAGAGGCAGCACAAATGTCTGCCTCAGACATAGGACAGCACTTGGGTAGTGGTAATCAGCTGTTACCTTCCTTAATTTCATCAGGAGGCACAACCAGGCTCAATGTCTCAAGCTCTATGGCTTTGAATACACACATGTTCAGACTATATTTTGAAGTGGTGAAAGTTGCAATTACAGAATAATACCATATTTCTAAGTAAAATGTGCGTCATAAACTGTAACAATCCTTTGATCAAAGCAAGTTTTGTACATTTTTAAAAGTGAATCTATTTATACATTATTCTAGCAAGTCTCTCCCTTACATACAAATGAGGAACTGAAGATCTAATGATTAATATTTAAAAACAAAGCTGTATCATACCTTTCTTTTCGATTTCAGCTTTATCATAGTTTGGCCTCAGTTTGGCCCCTTTGTCAGCCAACAATGCTACTAGTGCTTGAGTAACCACAAAATTTGGAGATGTGACAAGTTTGTTTTCTTCTGCAATTCCTCTTAAAAAACTTGGCAAAAACTTTCTCTGAATTGGATCGTCGACTGTTGTCAAGTTCACACCAGTTGCTGCAGAAATCAAATTCTGAAAAGAAAAAATTGATGATAAATCATCAGAACTATCAAATTTAGAAACATTTTCAGTTGCATAAATTGCGCATGGTTTCACAGATTTTCCTTTTATTTTTCTGTTCTCTGCATAGAATTGACTCAACTAAAAAACCAAAACCTTAACAGAAAAAACCCTATGAACAGAAAAAGCTCATCCATTTTCCCCACTTGAAAAGAGTGCAGAGCAAAGACACATACAGTTACCTTGTTTTTACCAACAATCAAACATACCCCCGTGCAAAGCCATAAAAAAAAGACTCTAAGGAGATCCTCAAACTGAGAGCAGTCTCACCCCAGTTGAGAAAGTAAAAGCACAAATAATCAAAGTAGTCTTAGGTAAGTACTGATGTCCTACCTGTGTACACAACTGCACCAGCAGCTTTGCAGCACTGGGAGTGTTTGATGCCAAGCAGCCAACTGCAGTGCTCAGGTAGGCAAGGCAAGAGATGGGCTTGCTGGTTTTGCTGTGGATGCCCCTGGATCTCTCTGTGGAGCTGGACACCGAGGATGGGCTCGTGGACAGGCCTGCTCTCCCCGCTGCCGCCAGGCACATCAAACGAACCAAAGTGCGGATGTCTGTCAATCCCAGGGATTCAAGGCCAGCTGCCAGGCTACAACTGGAACCACTGTGGAAATGGGTATAAAAGCCCTTGGTTCAAAAGAACAAAATCAACAGAACTTTTTCTCTTAGCAGTATTATGTAAGTAAAGACACGAGAATTGCTTCCCCAATTAGTTTGAAATTGCATCATTATCAAACAGAACTGGGTAATCGGTTACAAAAGGAAAGGTGGAAGTGTTGCCAAAGATGCCACAAACCTGACAGACAGAAGTGAGAGCGCTCTCATAACCATTGTTCTTGCCAGGAGCACTTGGGCAGCAGCTGTCACTCTTCTGAGAGCCATGACACGGTCATGTGGATTTACCAGTGCAGCTGCTTGCTCTCCTAAGGTTATCCTGCCAGAAGAACTTTTTTCTATTGAGCCGTGACAGCCTTGGAAATAATGATTTGCATTAGTGTTTAAAGAAAAACAAAACATTATCATATAGTAATAAGCACAGAAGCAAAGTCGGCCTAACTTACTCATTTTTCAGTATTTCATACATACAGAACTACAATAATTACTGGGAGGAAAATATACTCCTGAAATACACTCCATTATTTAATTATTCCTTATTTACAAAGAGACATGAACACAATCTGACATATTCAATCTTAATTCCTCTGATTCTCTTTTCCATCAGAGGGGACTATTCTTATGTCCCAAATTAAATCCATTCATTGGGTTCTGCAAAACATGTTACTGGCATCTACTGTTTGACTATGGTCACAAGTTTCATTGGCAAAATTCAATCCTTCCATCAATTCATAATGCTTCACACTCCTCTCTCTAATTTCCCTATAATAAAAGAAAAAAATTAATAATATATAATAATAATAA
>VWZV01000705.1:0-39401 GCA_013397155.1 Irena cyanogastra
TCCAGCCCCTCAGGGTCTCTCCTCTCTGGAGATGCCCAAATCTGACCCCTGGACCTGAGGCACACCAAAAGATCAGCACCTGTGGGGTGGAAATTCCTCTCCTGACCCGTTCTGCTTAAACCTTCCCATCTCTCTACTGCAACATTCCCATTTTTTTTCCCCAAAATCCAGGTTTTTCCTGGTGCACCGCCGCAGGACAGACACCAGTTAGGGACATCCTAACTCCAGCAGCACAAACTCCAATCCCTGATGGATCACGGGCTGGAAGAACACCGGGGAGTCCTTCGGATCACGCCGAGGTGCGGGGATGTCTCCAGCATCACGGACAAACCCCGGCACTTCCCCCAAATCCCAGGATTTCCACGTGAGAAATTCCCACAAGCCAGGTAAGGCAGCCAGGGAGGAGGTGGGGAACGGCTGTGCCGGGATCTGTGTGGGCACATTTTGGGACAATCTGCTGGCATGGAGAATTCCTCAACCCAGCAGAGACATCTGGGTGTGTGCCTGGCTGATCCCCAGCAGAGGGGCTGACTAAAAATAGGGCATTTCATGGGATTTGAAATATAGATTTTTAGGGCGTTTTTAATTTCCCATAAAGCTGCAGTTAAAAGACTTTGGAGATTATGGAATTGCTCATTTTATGATCCGAGGGTTGTAAAAACCCCTCAAGCACTGCTGGAACCCGTTATGGAGATGGGAAACGCTTCCTAGGAGAGAGAACAGCCCCGTTTCTTTGGGATTTTTCAGCTGTCACCTCCAAATCTGGGCTGTTCCATTTGATTCCCACTACGTCTGAGGCAGAGGGAAGACAGAAAAATTATATATTTATCAAATTATATATTTTTATATGGATTTATCAGTTCAAAAAGAGCAAAGGGCGTGTAGGAATTAAAAAATCCCATTGCTTTGTTAAATCTTGGATTATGATGTGTTCTGGGAGACAAGAAACCCTCTGAAAAAATGAAATGTCTTTCCTGAAAAAAGCATCATCTCCTCTACTTACAGGTTCCCAAAAATCTTTGAGTTTTTTTCCCTCCTCTCCAGGGTTGTTTTTTTTCGCTTCTTTTAACCCAGAAGTGGCTCCTAAACCAAAGCACAGTGAGATGTGTCTGAGACTTTCTAGGCAGCTCATTTAAGCTGTGCCTTAGTCCAGGTTTAAAAGGGGGTGGGAGAACCTCACCATCCCAGTCAGGGGTGCCACCAACACCTGCCCGACAGCACATCCCAAACGCACCTCCAGCCCTTCCCTGGAGTCACTCAAATCCATGGAAAGCTGCTCCCAAACATCTTGGGTCACACCTTCCTGCTGGGAACACCAGAGGATGTTCTCCCTGGCCACTCCCTGCACTTCCTCCAGGATTGTCCAGCTGGACACTCCGTGCTCTCACCAGGATAAAGCCATGGAAAACAGCTGGGATTTCTCCCAGGCTTCTCCCATCACAAGAAACCTAAAAGGATTTTTACAACAGGGCTGATCTGCTCTTCTCACCTCCTTCACACCAAAAATGCTGCTGATTATAGGGACACCCACATGAGGAAAACATGGAAGATCTGGCTCTTGGTGTGGGTTTAAGTCACTGTTTCTCCTCTGTCCTAAAACAGCTTCCTTTTGGAAGATCAGAAAACTAATAAAAATGAACAAACTGCATTTTCTGCGCTTTGAACACATCAAAAAAAGCACAGATTTAAGGAAGGTGAGGAGATTTAAAGAGCAGGTGAGGAGTCCCATCACCGGCTCATCTTTCTGCCAAGCACCACAGAATCCCAGAACCCCAGAATCTCAGAATTCCAGACTGGTTTGGGTTGAAAGGGACCTTAAAGAGCATCCTCATCCTACCCCATCCATGGCAGGGACACCTCTCACTGTCCCAGGCTGCTCCAATCCCCAATGTCCAGCCTGGCCTTGGGCACTGCCAGGGATCCAGGGGCAGCCACAGCTGCTCTGCGAATTCCAGCCCTTGTTTTAAGTCTAACCCCCCACATTTTTCACCTCTCCTGATGTCAGTTGTGTTTATAAACAGATTTCCCTCTAATGTGTATTGGATCTGCTTCTAACAGGGAGAAAATTATCTTCACTACCTTCAAACTATGCCCAATATGCAATAAAGTAACTTCTTTAGTTCACCTCACCTCTCCTTTAACCAGATTATTTCTTCAGCACTCACAAACAAAACCTTAATAAACTCCAGCATCAAAACTCTGCAGCCCCGTTCCCTCACCATGGCACTCACTGGAAGTGCTCCAAACAGACATAAAATCCTATTTTAATGTAAAGTGCAAGATCATACTGCTGGATTGGGCAAGGTTTGGGAATCTGGGGAGGAAGAGGACAGAGGCAGAGGCAGGAACTGGTACTGTGGAGGATGCTGAGATTCACATCTGTGCTTTCAGGTACAAAAAAGATTTAAAAATCACCAAAAAAACCCAAGAATAAACCCCAACCTTGCAAACTGGAGCTTGCTTTCTGAACACACCACTTCCCTCTTGGAACTGGCTCATCCCAAAATTCAAACCTGGATGGATTTCTGCTCCAAAAAAACCAAACTGAAGCGATTCCCAGGCGTGGCAGAGCCACCAGACAGAGCCGTGGGGATGAGGGGCACAGGATTTTGTCTGCTCTGGGCTGGCAGTGATGGATGGGGAGGATCCAGCCCCAGCATCCATCTCCATTCCCTGCCCCGGTGGCACCTCGGGACGGGGCTGGGGAAGGCCACCTGACCCTGCTGCCAGGTTGGCGTCACCTGCTCCAGGATGTCTGAGTGCTCCCGCCTCGGGCTCCCCAAACATTCCAACTTAAGGAATTGTGCTTTCCAACCTGCTGTGAAAGCCCATTTGTCTTCCTTGGCAGCAGCAGCAGCAGCTTTTAGGGAAGAGCTGCTGCTCCATGAGCCACGTTACGGATGGAGCGGGAAACTGCTGGGTTTGGAGCGTTTGCAGCCAAAAAAAACCGGAATTATTAGGGATGACAAATGCTTCCCATTATTCCCAGCTCCAGTGTCTGTCCCTCAGCACACACCCATGGGAGCACAGCTGCTCCCGGGGTGCTGAGGGGACACAAATGAGCCTCAGGAATTTGGGGATTGAGGCAGCACCGGGAGAAAAATCAGGAATTGCTTTGGGAGTTAGGGTGCAGCTGCAGGACCTGGGTGGGAATCTTTAAACTGAGATTCTTCTCCCAGGCTGGTCAGCTGAGGGCTGGAAAATGGCAAGTGGATGTTAAAAAATGGAAAACCCCTTGCTGGAAACAGCAAAATTCCTACTGGGGGATTGTTCCCAGCAGTAAACTTGGTCTCAGTGTTGATGGGGGCAGCTGAAGTAAAATCTGGACAGGAAAATTTTGTATAAAGGATGGAAGAACTTGTCCTGGCAATGGGAAGTGCCAGGGGACAATGAAACCACAGCTGATGTCACTGAGTGACTCCCCTGGATGCCTGGAAGTGTCCAAGGCCAGCTTGGATGGGGCTGGGAGCACCCTGGGATAGTGGGAAGTGTCCCTGGATGGGCTTTAAGGTCCCTTCCCACCCTAAGCATTCCAGGACTCTGTGATAACCTGAGACATCCCAGTATCCACCTCAACCAGGGAAGCCAAAATGTGGATATTTGGGGGGGAAAAAAGTCCCTAAAACACCTTATCAAAGATCACCTGGGCTCTTTAGGAACTCTGTCAAGCTCTGGGTTCTCAACCACCACAGTCACAAATCCATCCCAGAATGATTCCCAACAAATCCATCCCAGAATGAATCCCAACAAATCCATCCCAGAAGTATTCCCAACAAATCCATCCCAGGATGAATCCCAACAAATCCATCTCAGGACGAATCCCAACAAATCCATCCCAGAAGTATTCCCAACAAATCCATCCCAGGATGAATCCCAACAAATCCATCTCAGGATGAATCCCAACAAATCCATCCCAGAAGTATTAAGTATTCCCAACAAATCCATCCCAGGATGAATCCCAACAAATCCATCCCAGGACGAATCCCAACAAATCCATCCCAGAAGTATTCCCAACAAATCCATCCCAGGATGATTCCCATCAAATCCATCCCCTCAGAGGGAAGAGGATCCTGTGCAGGGCTGTGTTTGCTCTGCCTTGCTTTAATTCCAAAACCAGGACTAAAAAGAGCATTTTGTCTGCTCTGGGCTCTGTTTTTTAACCCTTTTACTGAGCAGCACGAGCAGCAGCTTGAGGGCAAGCAGAGAATTCCAGCCCTAATTCAGGTGGCACCTGGAGAGCCAGAAGGAGCAGGTTTGGAGCAGAGCCCTGAAGGTGGCACCAGGATGCTGCACACACACCCCTGAGGAGCTGCTGTCACTTTGTCACAGGACACCTCGTCCCCACCACTCTGACTTGGCACAAAAACTCCCTGCAGAGAGGACAAAGGGCTGAGGCCGCGGATGAGCAGAACCGCTGAAGAACATCGACTTCTTCAGATGCTCCAAGCCCCATCCAACCCTGCCTTGGACACTTGCAGGGATGGGGCAGCCCCAGCTTCTCAGAAAGAGTCATGAATAAACTGATTTTTGATGCACGCACTCCAATCCCTCCTGTTTTTAACATACTCCATCCCAAAAAGTAGGGGCGGTCTGGAGAGCATCAAGGCAGCATTGAAGAGGAAAAGGAGGAGTAACACTTGGATCTCTTGGGATCCTCTGTGCTGAAGATGCTCTGAGTGAGTTCCCACCACTCCCAGACCTTGGCCCTGCCACACCCCTGGCCTAGGACCCCACACACAGAGAGGCACAGCAGCACTGTAGGATTTTACCCCAAAATGGGGACGCTGCTTTGGGGTTACTCCTCTGAGGCTGAGGGAAAGGACGCTGTGTACACTGTGGTCATTTTGGTGAGAGCTTCCATTTGATTCCAGATCTACCCTGTTCCTTTTGATCTGTAATCTACCCTGTTCCTTTTGATCCCAGATCTACCCTATTCCATTTGATCCCAGATCTACCCTATTCCTTTTGATTCCTGATCTACCCTATTCCTTTTGATCCCTAACCTCTCCTATTCCTTTTGATTCCTAATCTATCTCATTCTTTTGATTCTCAATCTATCCTATTTCTTCTGATTCCTAACCTATCCCATTCCTTTTGCCAGTACAAATATAAATATAAATATAAATATAAATACCTTAATGTCCTACATAATTTCACATCATAATTCTTTTTGGTTTATACCCTGTAGTAATTTTGATTAAAACATTTTCTTTGTTTTCTCCTGGTCAATAAATAATTCATTTTACAAACAGAGCTGGTCCACCATCCTTAAAACTCATAGGCCAAAGCCATTTCAGGTGTGGGCCACCTCGATTTAAACCTTGACCAAAAACCTGAGCCTAGGCAGAGCAGGACCAAGGCAGGGCCGGGGTGGTTTGGGCTCTTACGTTCGCACTCCTCCACGTCCAGGTTGAACTGGTGCAGGGCGCCCAGCGTCAGCTGCCTCACCTCGGCCTCCAGCAGCAGCTGCAGCAGCGACGTCGAGAGGTGCTTGCAGGCCGACATGCAGGCTGTCTGGGCCACCTTCCCCTGCGGGACAAACGGACACTCGTCAGGGCCACCGGCCACCACAAACAGCCACCAGAGAACTTCTCCAGAGCAGCCCAACCTTCTCAGTAAAGTCACCAGAGAACTTCTCCAGAGCAGCCCAACCTCCTCAGTAAAGTCACCAGAGAACTTCTCNTGAGTGAGTTCCCACCACTCCCAGACCTTGGCCCTGCCACACCCCTGGCCTAGGACCCCACACACAGAGAGGCACAGCAGCACTGTAGGATTTTACCCCAAAATGGGGACGCTGCTTTGGGGTTACTCCTCTGAGGCTGAGGGAAAGGACGCTGTGTACACTGTGGTCATTTTGGTGAGAGCTTCCATTTGATTCCAGATCTACCCTGTTCCTTTGGATCCGTAATCTACCCTGTTCCTTTTGATCTGTGATCTACCCTGTTCCTTTTGATCCCAGATCTACCCTATTCCATTTGATCCCAGATCTACCCTATTCCTTTTGATTCCTGATCTACCCTATTCCTTTTGATCCCTAACCTCTCCTATTCCTTTTGATTCCTAATCTATCTCATTCTTTTGATTCTCAATCTATCCTATTTCTTCTGATTCCTAACCTATCCCATTCCTTTTGCCAGTACAAATATAAATATAAATATAAATATAAATACCTTAATGTCCTACATAATTTCACATCATAATTCTTTTTGGTTTATACCCTGTAGTAATTTTGATTAAAACATTTTCTTTGTTTTCTCCTGGTCAATAAATAATTCATTTTACAAACAGAGCTGGTCCACCATCCTTAAAACTCATAGGCCAAAGCCATTTCAGGTGTGGGCCACCTCGATTTAAACCTTGACCAAAAACCTGAGCCTAGGCAGAGCAGGACCAAGGCAGGGCCGGGGTGGTTTGGGCTCTTACGTTCGCACTCCTCCACGTCCAGGTTGAACTGGTGCAGGGCGCCCAGCGTCAGCTGCCTCACCTCGGCCTCCAGCAGCAGCTGCAGCAGCGACGTCGAGAGGTGCTTGCAGGCCGACATGCAGGCTGTCTGGGCCACCTTCCCCTGCGGGACAAACGGACACTCGTCAGGGCCACCGGCCACCACAAACAGCCACCAGAGAACTTCTCCAGAGCAGCCCAACCTTCTCAGTAAAGTCACCAGAGAACTTCTCCAGAGCAGCCCAACCTCCTCAGTAAAGTCACCAGAGAACTTCTCCAGCTTAGCCAAACACCCTTGGTTAAAGCCACCAGAGAACTTCTCTAGACCAGCCCAACCCCCTCAGTTAAAGCCACCAGAGAACTTCTTTAGCTCAGCTCAACCTTCTCAGTAAAAAGACAAGAGAACTTCTCAGCCCAGCCAAACCTCCTCAGTTAAAGCCACCAGAGAACTTTTCCAGAGCCAAATCTCCTCAGTTAAATCCACCAGAGAACTTCTCCAGCCCAGCCAAACCTCCTCAGTAAAGCCACCAGAGAACTTTTCCAGAGCCAAACCTCCTCAGTTAAAGCCACCAGAGAACTTCTCCAGCTCAGCCCAACCTTCTCAGTAAAGCCACCACAGAACTTCTATGGCCCAGTCCAGCCCCCTCAGTTAAAGCCACCAGCACAGAACTTCTCTAGACCAGCCAAACCTCCTCAGTAAAACCACCAGAGAATTTCCCCAGCCCCGCCCAACCCCCTCAGTTAAAGCCACCAGAGAACTTCTCTAGACCAGCCCAACCCCCTCAGTTAAAGCCACCAGAGAACTTCTTTAGCTCAGCTCAACCTTCTCAGTAAAAAGACAAGAGAACTTCTCAGCCCAGCCAAACCTCCTCAGTTAAAGCCACCAGAGAACTTTTCCAGAGCCAAATCTCCTCAGTTAAATCCACCAGAGAACTTCTCCAGCCCAGCCAAACCTCCTCAGTAAAGCCACCAGAGAACTTTTCCAGAGCCAAATCTCCTCAGCTAAATCCACCAGAGAACTTCTCCAGCCCAGCCAAACCTCCTCAGTTAAAGCCACCAGAGAACTTCTCCAGCTCAGCCCAACCTTCTCAGTAAAGCCACCACAGAACTTCTATGGCCCAGTCCAGCCCCCTCAGTTAAAGCCGCCAGCACAGAACTTCTCTAGACCAGCCAAACCTCCTCAGTAAAACCACCAGAGAATTTCCCCAGCCCAGCCCAACCTCCTCAGTTAAAGCCACTAGAGAACTTCTCCAGCCCAGCCCAGCCTCCTCAGTGTGTCCCATCTGTGATGGGATCTTCCCGCAGTGCTCAACGTCACAACCAGCATCTCCCAAGGGAATCCCCTCTGGAAGTGCCCATGGCTGAGGGAAGGGCTAGGCCTCGTTGGGTGCAGCTGGGAGAAGCTCCAGTCCAGCAGAGCTTTGGGGTGCTCAGAGCTCAAAGTGTTCTCATCGCGTGCTAACGCAGGTGAGACAGCACCCCATTGGTTATCAGGGAATCACGGAATGCTTGGGTGGGAAGGGACCCTAAAGCCCAGCTCATTCCATGGGCAGGGACACCTCCCACTGTCCCAGGCTGCTCCAAGCCCCGTCCAACACAACCTTGGACATTCCCACCCACAGCCTGACTCTCTCCATGGCCAGTGGGCCAGAGAACTTCTCCAGCCAAAACTGGAGAACTTCTCCATTTCCAAAAATAGGGAAACCCTTTGGGAAAAGAGCTGGATTTGCCCAAACCCTCAGGCTGACACCACAGGGAACAATCCCGATGCCTGCGTGTGCAACACCACGAGGGAGCTTCTGGATCATGGCGCTGCCCTGAAAACAGCTCCAGCAGGAGATTATGTTCTCAAACACTCACAAAAGACTCTTAACACGCTTTCCTGACACCAAGGCGTGGCCTAGGAGCTCTCACCGACTCTCAGCAGTGCTTTACAAGCTGTGTTTAAACTGGGATTAAACGCAGAGTTTACGCTGCGTTTCCAGCTCGGCATCGCCGGTTTCGTTGTCATGGCACGGCAACATTTGATGCCTGCGCTGGGAAGGGTTTTTTTCCCAGCTCTGCAAAGTTGGTTTGGATCTTCAGGCCACATCCATCTTCAGCAGGAGGGAAAAATGTTTTGTTTTTTTTTAATTTAAGAAAGGAGTCGAGCCGTGCGTTGCAGGGCAGGGTGCTCCATCTCCAGCTCGCCGCCGCTCCCAGGCGCCGGAGCGTCCATCACTCACCTCCCAACAAACACCTGCACCAAAATGAAGATGAAGCATGGCAGCCATAAAGTTTAGCAGAGCTCTGGGGTTTTTTCTTTGCTTTTCATCATTTGTTTGTGCTTTTCTGACACGCTGGGTTATTTAAAGCCCGGCTCGTGCCAATTCCTCATCGCTGAAAGCTGCGGGAAGTACGGCGCTGCCTGGCCGTGATTTTTCTTCATTACTTCCAACAGACACTTGAGTTTTTGCTGTGGCTGAGGAGTTTTGATAGGATTTAGGAATACCCTGAGTTGGGAGGGACCCACAGGATGGTGGATCCAAGCCCTGGCCCCGCACAGACCCCCCGAAATCCCACCCTGGGCATCCCTGGCAGCGCTGTCCCAACGCTCCTGGAGCTCTGGCAGCCTCGGGGCCGTGCCCATTCCCTGGGCAGCCTGGGCAGTGTCCAGCACCCAGCACCCAGCACCCTCTGGATGAGGAATCTTTCCCTGATCTCCAGCCTGAGCCTGCCCTGGCCCAGCTCCAGCATTCCCTGTCCCTGTCACAGCTGCCCCTCGAGAGGAGCAAATCCCAAAGAGTCTCCCCTGAGCCTCCTCTGCTCCAGAGGGACATTCCAAGTGCCCTCAACCCCTCCATGGGTCACTGAGATGTCCCAGATGGATGCAGAGGATGGAAAATCAAAGCTCTGCAGCCAAGCCCTGGCACCCCGCTGAGCACGGGGCTCCTGATCCTTCCTGAAAGAGCAGAAAATCCCTGGAGCAGCTCACATTCCACATCAGCGGGAATTTACAGAGGGTTGTAACTCTTGGAGAAGCCTTGGCGGTTCCGACATCCAGGTGAATCATGGAATGGTTTGGGTTGGATCTTAAATCCCATCCCATTCCCCCCCATCCATGGCAGGGACACCTCCCACTGTCCCAGTGTCCAACCTGGCCTTGGGCATTCCCAGGGATCCAGGGGCAGCCCCAGCTGCTCTGGCAATTCCAGCCCAGCCCCTCCCCACCCTCCCAGACAGGAATTCCTTGCTAAGATCCTAGCCCAATCTCCCCTTTCCCAGTGCCAGCCATTCCCTGTGTGCTGTCCCTTTGTCCCTTGTCCCCAGTCCCTCTCCAGCTCTCCTGGAGCCCCTGCAGGCCCTGCCAGGGGCTCTGAGCTCTCCCTGCATTTTTCCCTTCTCCAGGGGAACATTCCCAGCTCAAGATGAACTTCATGAGCTTGCCATGTGCTCAGCTCTCCAGCCTAGCCAGGTCCCTCCTTGCCCACACCACACAAAGGGAAAACCCCTGGAAGGTTTTTCTGCCCCTGCTGACCAAAATTTCAGAGGAACAACCCCGTTACACCCCAAGCAGGAGACAGATCAACCCATGGAGGCACCTGGAGGGTGACCCACACCTGCCCTGGGCACCAATTTCTGCTCAGGAGAGAAGCGATGCCATGAGGAGGTGAAAAAGAGATGAGAGGTTAAATTGAGATGAAATTGAGAAGAAATTGAGATGAAATTGGGTGAAATAGAGATGAAATGTCACATAATTCAGCCCCAAATGGGGAAAATGGAACAGGAAAAGCAATTTCATCATCAGGGCTTGGCAGCACCATGACTCTGAGAGGCTTCCCCGAGTGGAAGGGGCAGTTCAGGATGTTCCTTATGGGAATGATCTCCCAGGACTTGTCACAGAGATGGCCAAGGAGACCCAAAAAAGCCCAGAAGCAGCTTCTGGCTCAGCCTTCCCTCCTTCTGCCTTTTCCACACAGGATTAAGCCAGGCCTGAAACCTTCAGGTGCAAATGTCCACTGTCCTCACTCTGAACCTGAATCTTTTCCACACAGGATTAGGCCAGGCCTAAAACTGTTTCAGGTGCAAATGCCCACTGTCCTCACTCTGAACCTGAATGTCCTCAGGCCAGCTGAGAACACGACCTTTCATTTCCATTATTCTTGAGGTTTAAACACCTACAAATCTTTTCTTTAAGAAATACTCAGTTTTTCCTCTCAAAGAACACATGGATGCCTCACAGTTTAGACCCAGTATTATCTGAAGAAAAGCAAAAGTATACGGAATTTTTTTTTCCTGCTTTTTAAGCCTGAATCTCTTTTCCCCCCTTATATTTATTATCAGAGAACTCAGAGATGCCACAGGAGTTTCAATCAGGGTGTTAAATGTCTGCTCAGAGAACAGAAGGTACCACCAGGGATGAGCAGCAGCTCCTGCCCTGGGCACCGAGATTTAAAACCCTCCCAGAATTTATGGGTTTCACTCCTTATAAATAAGACCCGACTTAATCCTTTCCTGCCTCACCCCTGCGCTCCACGAGTTACAGCAGCTCCTTATAAAGTCAGCCGTGGCTTGTGTACATCAATTTCAGGCCATTTCCCCGGGAATACAGCGGGAAATCTGCTGGATAAGCAGCTGCTGCTGACAGGAGACAAACGAGCGCGCGGCCGCTGATATATCAGCGCTAATAAGCTGCTGCTGCAGCTGAAGGTTGTTTGTATTCCCGCTTGGAATGGCTCGGGCCGGCAGGAATCGAGCACATCCTCCTGCCACGGATGCCCATCTCGGCTCTTCGGAGCTTATTTACGATGGAGTTTCACTTCACAGCTTTTGGTTTTGTTTTTTTTTTCCTGGTTCTTTTTTTTGAGTTTTCCTGCGGCGCTGGAAGAGCCGGACTCGCCTCGCCCGGGACACACGGAGCCAAGCCTGGCATGGACGTGTTTGCCACAGCCCCAGCCCTCCCAAAATCATTACCCACCCCAACCCTCCCGAAATCGTCCCCCACCCCAACCCTCGGGAAATCGCTGCCCGCCCCACCCTCGGGGCGGTGCCGGGCCCTGTGCCTTGGCACGGCACGGGGAGCTCCGCGGTGCCGCCGCGCACGGACGTGGCCGCTCCTGGGGAGCCCCGCGGGCTGCTCACAGGAGCCGCCGCGCTCAGCCGGGACGGCTCCGGCCCTGCGCTAATTCCCTGATGATTTTCGGGAGTGTGGCAGAAGCGAGGGCACTCCCAAAGGCTGTCCCTGTGCCAGCGCCCTGAGCAATCACCGGGGACATCCTGATCCTGCTCCCCAGAGTGGCTCCAGCCTGGCTCTGGCCCTGTCTGGGTTTCAGGAACAACCTGCCCGGACACCCTGCAGCTCAGGAACAATTTGTCCAAAGGGCGGGATGAGATCTGGACAGGGAGCAAAGAGGAGGATTGCAACACTGAGCTGAGCTCTCTGCAGGGAAAGGGGAAAACAAACACCCCAAAGGCACCAATGCTCATTTACCAACGTGGCAGAAAACCAAAGAGCTTCAAACCACACGAAGCAATCCCAGCAACAGCTCTGTGGGGTCACTCATTATTTGAGACCTTTGCAAATCCCATCAAAACCTGGATTTGCACTGGGAAGAACAGGGATCACAGGTGAAAGTTGACAGATTTCCATGGCCAAGATGCCTAAACCTCTCCTTGGTCCAACCTCAGTCAAACAAAGCCATTCCCAGGGTGTAATCTCAGCAAAATCCACAGATCTATTGTTCTGTGGCTCCATCCGTTTGTAACCAGACTCTGGGCAATGAATCCCTCTGTCCACGGGGTTGCCATAACACCTCTCAAGGTGACACTGCCCCCTCTGTGCCACCAGGATCCCTGTGGACACACAGGAAGGATCCAGAAGGTTCCCTGTGGCTCAAGGTGACACAGGAAGGATCCGGAAGATTCCCTGTGGCCATTCCAAGCACTGAAAGGCAGGAGCCAAGCTCCAAAGCTCTCGCAGAGATGCAGCCAAGGGGCTCCTAGCAGAACACACCACCACAGATCACTGAGGATCACCAGGATCACTGAGTCCAATCTGTGACCAAACCACACCTTGTCCCCATCCCCAGTGCCACGTCCAGGTGGCATCTCCAGCGCTGGAGACTCCAAACCTCCCTGGGCAGTCCCAAAGCCCAGTGTCCATCCTGCTTGAGGAGATCGGCCATGAAATCCTCTCTTGCCATCCAGATCCCATCCCCGGGCAGAGAGGGAAGGCTCTGGGCTCCCAGGGGCAGCCCCAGTGGGGAAGGGCCGCGCGGAGGCTCCGGAGCCGGCCCCGCTGCCGGGAGCGTTTGTTTAGACACGGCCAATCTGTTCCCAATTAGGGAGAGGAAACGCCAAGAGGCTGCCTTGTTAATTAAGGAACTCGCTATCAAAGGACTCATTAAGAGCTACTGAAATGGAATGGTTGTTCAAATAAATACCCATTAATCTTCACGTGCAATCAGGAACGCGCTGCCAGTCCCCACCACCCTGCAGGAGCACCTCTGGCTGCCGGGGAACCACGGAACGGGTTGGGTTGGACCCCAAAGATCACCCAGGTGCACCCCGACACCTCCCACTGTCCCAGGGTGCTCCAAGCCCTGTCCACCTGGTCCTCGGGCACTCCCAGGGGTCCAGGGGCAGCCACACCTTCCCTCCACTTGTCAGTGCTGCCTGCACTTCCCCTGGCCCAGTCCAGGTGGGATGTGGTCCCCGAAATCCAAACCCAACTCCTGCTGTAGCACAGAGACCCCTCCCAGCGACTCTGCGAGGAATTAATGCGGCATTTCCATGGAAAACAAGGCCTGACAGGCTCCAAGTGCTCTCAGAGTTTCCAATTATTTTTTTTTGCTACCAGCAGAATTCCTTCTTCACCCGCAACAAGCATGGGGACTGATGCGATTAAGGATATTTAGATGTACAAAATCCAGGGACTTCAGGCAGCAGGAAAGCGGGCCAGAAAACGGGAATTCTTTGGTATTAAATGTACGATCTTCTATAAACACCACAAGTTGTCCCCATAATTTCAACACTGAATTTCCTGACTTTCCCAATCCATAAGGCAGCACTGGGATGTTTTGCAGAGGATGGAAACGTGATGGGGAAATAATGAGCAATTGTTTGGTAGCACAAACCCCAGGATAATCCCAGTGGATCCTCTCTCTGTGGCCACAGATGGAGACTTCAGACCCCACAGACCTCCCAGGGCTCATCTCCTGCTCCAGAAGCTCCTGGATCCCCTGGCTGCCCCAAACCCTCCTAAACTGGGGGCAAATTCAGTAAATCAGCTCTGGAATTTTTTCCTGCTTTGCCTGTGCTGTCCTGAATTGCCTTTTTTTTTTTTTTAAACAACAGTTCTGCACTCACTGGAGGTGGCAGAAAAATCCCCAAACCATCATCCAAAAGCACAAACGCTTCCCAAAGCGTCAAAACAAATGAACGACGAGTACCTGTAAATTTTAAAAATATTTTTAAGAGGTTTACTTAAAAAATAAACCTTTCATTAATTGCCCAGAAGTCAATTTTCAACTGGATCTAGTGGGTTTTCGTGGAGACTTCTGGTTGGATTTTTTTTCCTGGTTTGTTTTGGGTGTTTTCAGCTTTGTTTTAGTTTAAAAAACCACACAAAACCAAACAAAACCCCTACTAAAAAAAAAAAAAAAGAAAAAAAAGACAACCCAAAAGCTGGGGATCTGCACTCGAGATCCTGCAGAGAAATGGATCTCCAGGACAAAGAGGTCCAAAGGAACGAGGGAGAGGCCCAAGCAAGGACATCCCAAGCCCAGCTGATGTATCTGGTTGGTTGCCAGTGTCACCCCGAGCTTGGTGACCTCCAGAGATGTCCCCTCAAGGCTGGAGCTCAGCTGGCACCAATCACCACCGTGGCCACACCAACCTCCACGGCTGCATCCCAAACAAACCCATTAGGCATCAAGGAAACTCTCCATTAATTAATTCTATTTACTCAGCTTTGCAGCAGGCTCCGTAAGAACAAATCCCTTTTTTGTCCCTATTTTTTTTTATGGAAGGAGGAGAGGAGCAGAGAATTTCTGGTTTCCAGCTGTGGGCCAGGCTCTGTCACTGCACGTTGATGTGACACACGTGGGGCACGAGGGGTGGCTGACACGTGACCACTAACGGGCCCTGAGTGACTTCAGCCACTGGCAGACCTGGATTTGATCCCTGGCTCCATGGAGTCATCCCCGGAGCTGAACACTGGAGCCACTGTGGGGATTTATGGAGCTGGAAAAAGGGGCCGGAGCCAAGTTGGGTGACGTTCACGTGAGTTTGGGATTTGCCAAGGAAAAGAAGAAGGAGGGAAACCTTCCAGCCAAGGTTGGCCTGTGGGTCAGGGCTCCTGGGCACACGGGAATGGCTGCTGGAGGACGGGACGTTCCTCAGCTGTGGATCAATGGGATGCTCCTCAGCCTTGGATCCATGGGACATTCCTCAGCCTTGGATCCACGGAATACCCCTCAGCCTTGGACCAATGGGATGATCCTCAGCCTCAGACCAACAGGACATTCCTCAATCTTGGATCCATGGGATGCTCCTCAGCCTTGGACCAACGAGATGCTCCTCAGCCTTGTATCAATAGGATGATTGTCAGTCTTGGACCCATGGGATGCTCCTGAACTTCGGACCAGTGGGATGATCCTCAGCCTTGGACCAACAGGACATTCCTCAATCTTGGATCCATGGGATGATCTTCAGCCTTGGACCAATGGGATGTTCCTCAATCTTGAATCCATAGGATGCTCCTCAGCCTTGGACCAATGGGATCCTCTGAGCCTTGGACCAACAGGACATTCCTCAATCTTGGATCCATGGGACGATCTTCAGCCTTGGACCAACGGATGTTCCTCAGTCTTGGAGCCATGGAATACTCCAAGCCTTGGACCAACGGGATGTTCCTCAATCTTGGATCCATGGGATCCTCTGAGCCCCGGAGCTCCTGATGCCCAGACTCAAGAAGAGAGGCGATGTCTGCACACTCATTTCTTCGGGAAGGCGTTTTGGCTTCCATCCACACTGGGACACATGGAATGGCCAATGTCACTGCCACCATGACAGCAGCATCCCTTCCAACAGCCCCAACACCCACGCCCAGCTGGGACAGGCATCCATGGCCTGATTTCTCAGGATTGGTGGGGACTCTTCTGCCCAGGACCTGCCATTCCAGAAGTGATCCCACGAACCGGAGTTGTTGGTTCAGGAGGAGGACAGACGCTCTGAGTGGGATGAACCTTGGGCTGGGCAAGGCAGGCTGTGCTCACCCATGGAAGAGCCCTCGGTGCCATCAGCAAATCACCAGATTTCAGAAGTTTCACCGCTGGAGCTTTTCCTGGGTAAAACTGGGACTTTGGCCTTGACTTTGACCATCCCTATCTCAGTTCAGGAGACAACGTCCCACCGTGGAAGATCTCAGGCTCACCACAGAAAACCTACAGACAGCAGCACCAATTAACCCAATTCCAAGTGGAATTTGTCTCCTGCAACGACCAACTCAACTGGAAAACTCCAAAGAGCCAAAAGAGGAGCTGCTCCAACCAACCTGGAAGGTCCCATCCCCTGCCTGACCTGGGATCTTTCCCAAATTCCCACAGAAGCTGAGCCCGTTTCAGAGGCTGCATTCCAGAAAAAACTCCATGGGGTGTCCTTTGCCAGAGGCCAACATTTCCCACCTTGACAATATTTTGGGAAAACGGGATCTGGCAACAGGACCTACCCATGGCAGAGCTGAGCTCCCAACAGAAGCTCAGGGATGACCAGACAAACAACAAAAAAAAAAGAAAAGGAAAAGGGGGATGAAAAGAGAAAAGCAAATCCAGCAATTATCCTCACCACACCAAAAATAAACCAGCCACTGCAGCCTGATACAAATCCCTGACATTCCAATAAAAGAGGAAGAAAACCTGGGCTGTGCCCAAGATGCCCAAGGTCAACAGCTGGAAGTATTTTGGCTGGAGCTGGGGCAAGCTCGAGCAAGAGGGAAATCACACTGGGGGAGATAGTCACAACCAGCTCCCACAGACAGGGCTGAAAGGGGCTTTTATTAAAAATATTTAATGCTGTTTTACTCGGTTTGGGGCTTTTTTGGAGTCTTTAATAATTTGTGGAGTAGCCAGCTCCACAGAAAGGTTCTTCCTCTGAACGAATCAAGAGGTCTCGGAACCGTGAGAAGCCTGAGAAGCAAAAACACCCAACAGCAAAAGCACAACTCAAGGAGTCTGGAACCACGGGAAATGGTGGGATTTGGGACACCAGAGGCTCTGGGATAAGAGCAGGTGCAGGACACACAATTTGTCCCTCTGTCAGGGTCAACGAGGGACTTCTGCTTTGTGATTTTTGTTAAACAGGAAAACAAATAAACAGAAGGACGGGCGGGGTTTGGGGAAGGGAAGCACCTCGGGATGCAGCTGCCACAGCCGAGCAGGGGGCAGCTCCTCTGAAGCCCTAAAGAGCCCAAAGCGGGCAGAGATCTCCTCTGGAAGCTCCATGGTTTGCAGCAAAGCTGGGAAGCTGCTGGGGGGAATTTGGATATTCACACACACAAAAATCCAAGGAAACAGAAGATTTTGTGATTTCCGTCTTTATCCTTGTTCAACATCCAAAGTCAGGGCGGGATATTTTTAATTAAACGGGTTTTGGGAGTCAAGAACGTGGAAATTGTTGGGTGCAGAGCCTGGATCACCCAAAATGAGCTGGAGCATCCAGCTGCTCTCCGAGCTTCCACGATGCTGCAGGATCTCTCCAAGGATCTCAAGATTCCTGCTAGTCCAGGTTTGGGGTGGAACAACACCATACCCTGAGAAACTCCAGGAATTACTCTGGGAATTACTCTGGGAATTACAGCCTTTATCCTGGTTTGCCACTGGGTTTAACTGCAGGCACTTAATAACCACAGAGCCACCTGAGCGCAACTGTCCCACCAGGCTGGAATTTGAGACTGGCACCAAAATCACAGAATCCTGGAACGGTTTGGGTTGGAAGAGACCTTAAATCCCATCCATTCCCACCTGGCCATGGGACAGCTCCCACTGTCCCAGGTGAATCCAAGCCCCAGTGTCCAACCTGGCCTTGGACACTGCCAGGGATCCAGGGGCAGCCACAGCTTCTCCTGGAATTCCATTCCAGGGCCTCACCACCACCACAGGGAAGAATTCCTTCCCAATATTCCACATAAACCTCCCCAAAGCCAAAACCTACACAAGGAACATGAAGTAGCCTTCATTTTTTTGGTCCCATTCGTGTCTCCCAAGGCTCTCTCCTGATCCCCGTGCCCAGGATCCGAGTCCTTCCCAGCTCCTTGATGCAAAGCAGAGCCGTGGCCCGGCCGCGATCGGAGCGCGCGGCTCCAAACTGGAACGAACGAGACCAAAAAAAAGAGAAAAAAACCAAAAAATATGGACATATTTCATCCTCCTCTTTTGTGGCTTTTATTTTCTTTTGTATTCGCTTTGGGAATAACATTCTTTCCATTGGGAAGAGCCTGATTTTCCATTAAATACAAAGCAGCTGCCATCTTGGAAACAAAAAGCTGATTAAATACAGATTCTTTTTTTATTTTTTCCCTCACTTATGAAGAGCAAGAACCACGTTTGTTTCTGCTGATTTATCGGGGCAAAGCTGCCAATTACGGCAGCAGGAAAACTTAAAGAGAGGGACTTGAATCGCTCCATCTTCCCAAAATAATTTCGTAATTGTAATTCGACGTCGGAGAAAAAAGGAAAGACCCAGAAGTTTGGAGCGCTCGCCCTCCCTCCGGGACAGCGACCCCGGGGGTTCCTCACCCTCTGCACACACAGGGATGCTCCAGATTCCCCATTTACGCAGATCCCCGCCCGTCGGGATGCCGGGGGAAGGCTCGGCACATCGGGGTGACGCGCGGGGCCCGGAGGAGACGCAACCACTGCCCCACTGCGGCCCAGATGTTAAACAGACTGGAAAGAAGGATGAGCTCCAAGGAAAAATCCCAAGCCACCCCCTCCATTGCTACTCCATAAGCCAGCAAAGCTCAGTCCAAGAGGTTTTTCCAAGCAGACCTGAGTGACCAACAGAAGCGGTGTCTGAACCTTTGGCTCATTTTGTCTTTCCCCAAAAACCAAATCAGAGCTTGAATTTCCATTTAAAAATTGAGGAGTTATAGCTAAACACCAGGGTGAAGATGGATAAAACAGAGAGCTGGGGACAGCTGTAGGAATTAGTGACCGGTTTTTAATTAACCCATCAGGTTCTCCTGATTTTTCGCCCTTCATGTAACCCAACAAAAAACTCCAGAGGCTCAGAAGAATTCCACAGGGATCTGCATTTTGAGATGTTTTTTCCACTTCTGCCATTCCATGTACCCAAGGCTGTAAGATCCAGGGAAAACCTTTCTGGAAAGGGACCCTGTGATGGCCACAAAATCATCTTCACCCACACTGGTGGCACCAGCCATGGCTGGTGGCTCCAAGTGACAATCCCGAGCACCCAACTTTTCTGTGCACCCTCAACTCAAGTGTCCCCTGCACAGGGACCCCCCAAAGGTTTGGGCTCCTCCAGGGCAGCCAGGGATGAGTTAAGGAAGGTGTGGAGAGCTTTGGAAGCTGTTCATGGATGTCCTTTTCCACATTCCCAACTTAAGAGCCCTTGGAAGAGCAGTGGCTGAAACAAGAAGGAAGCAGGAAATTGCAAATCCTATTATTTCCCTTAAATTTCCTAAAGGGTAAAAGAATCCCAACCCAAACTTTATCTCCTGGTAGGATTTTTGGAAGGTCCAGGCTGAGGCTCTGGAGCAGGAAGGAGAAGAAGGCACATTTGGATTCCACACACCAGGGCTGTAATTTCAGCTGCCGGATTCCCTGCGCCACACATTCCTTACGGATGGAGGCGCAGGCAGGAGAAAGCATCCAACAACTTCCTCAATCTCATCTTGGAAAACCAAATTCCAAGCCAACTGTGCCGAGGTGACTCCACAGAGGGAACGACACCTACGGAAGCACGCCCTTGTTTGAAGGATTTATGGGATTGGGCGTTTTGGCTCCCATTAATTTTCCAACTGCTGAAAGCAGACAAGGAAACCTTGGAATTCCAGATAACCCGGCTTAGCCAGACTTGAGTTTACAGAGCTCCTGGGTTAATCAAGGGTCAGCTGCCCCATCCAGCACTACGAAATTCCCAGGATTTGGACACTGCGCTCCTTGCTTTAAAGCACCACCAGCTCCTGTTTCAACCTCTCCAGCCTGACAAATATTTGGAATTCTGGAGGCATTGGGAAACCAGGAATGAGCTGCTCCAGCCACCAGTCCATCCTCTCACCTTCAGGGCATCCCTGTTTTACAGGAATTTTGCTGAACATTCATTCAGGCTAAGCAATTCCCTAAAACTCTTGGATCACCTCTGTTGTGGAAAGCCCCAGGCATGGAAGATTCTGGATGCTGCTCATGCCCTGTCCACGTCCACATCCCACTTTTTTTACCTTTTAAACTTCCAGGATTAGCCACAATGACTTCCCACCGGACAAATTAAACTCTGCTAAAATTCCTCCTTTGTTCTGCCACTTTGCACGATCCCATTTTTATTTTTCTACCTCTTCCATGATTTATCCCCGCCAACTAATCCCAACTGTGCAGAGAACAGAAAATTAGGAGGGATAAAAGGAAGGAAAACTGGGATTTGTTGCCGTTAAGAACAAGCCTGACTAAGAGCAGGCTGGCAAAGCCCCTCCATATAAAGGGATTACTCCATCCCTGACCCTTTCCAGGGGAGCTCCAGGTATTATTTTCCATTGATTTACCTTAATGAAAGTAATGCCCCCCTCTCCGTAGGAAGCTGACTCCAGAGCTGTCTAGGCACTGGATCCAATTAAAGAAATAAATACATCTGGCTTCTAAACAGCTCCGAGCCTGGAAAAGCCAGGGGGAAAAGGGCTTTTTGCATCTCTCCCTCTCGAGGACACCGCGGAGGACGCCTGACATCCAACACCACTCCTGGAAACCCGGGGCTGCAGGGAATGCCTGGAGCATCCCGGCTGCTCCGCGGCTTTGATGGGAGCAGGCCTGGGATTGCTTTAAGAGCTCCGTCTCTCCAGGAGCTGGTGTTGATTTGAGGCCTCGGTGTTGACTTAGAAACAGTGCCCAGAGTGCAGTTCCCCAGTGCCCAGAGCCTGCAGATAGGCCAGGCTTAGCCAGGCCCGGTTACCAGGGGAAGGAGCACAAGCATCCCACCGGAGCAGGGAATATCAGTCGGGATTCCCACGAAGAGCAGGGAATAAAGGCTGGAAAGCAGAAGCAGGGTCCAGGCTCTGAATGTGACAACCCCACAGAATTCCCAGGTGGGTTTTGCTCCCATGGGCCTGGGTTTGCAGCCGTGGGAACAGAGGAAACAAGGCAGCTGCAGAGCACTTTGTTTGCCCTCTACCCCTGGAAATGCCGCGGGTTTTCTTCCCGCACATGGAACAAGCAGAGATGATAACAATCACAGGGGGTTGCTGAACCAGAAGGAAGGTCTGAAAGTCTCCTTAGCTTCACTTTGGTGCTAATTGGCCAAATCCAAACTGGGAGATGGCACGTGTCAGGAATCCGCATTATTTTCTGGAGAAAAGCATGGGATCCTGGAATGGTGTGGGATGGAAGGGACCTTAAAGACGATCCAGTTCCACCCCCTGCCATGGCAGGGACACCTTCCACCGTGCCAGGCTGCTCCAAGCCCCATCCAGCCTGGCTTTGGACACTTCCACTCCAGTCTGAGGGAAGGCTTAGTGGTCCAATCCCCCAAAGCAGGAGGAATTTCCAGCTGGAATCCCCATGGGGAATTTCTCTGAACAAGGAGCACGGATTTTACAAACACCTTTTCTCTTTGGAGCAGAGAGTGAGAATCTCATCCAGGTTTCCCTAATATCACCCATTCCCCCCAATTCCCTGCAGATTTAGGCATTCCAGGCTGATACAAGGAACCATTTCAATGCTCTAAACCCAACAATTTAGTGAAACATTGGGAAGGAAACCCTTTCCTTCGGTCTCCAATTTATCCCAGAATTATTTATCCCATTGATCTCGACTTTCAATCCATCTTTTCCTTTCCTCTTGGCCGACCTTTTCTGGTTCAACTCCCCCCAGGGCCTGGTGGTGGGAGCGGAGCAGAGCCAAGGCGCGGGACGCAGCGTCCGGTACTCACCGACATGGTAGAGTGGACATCTGCCTGCCCCTACAGAGGACAACACAGGAGGTCAAGGTCAAAGGCAGAACAGAGCAAGGCAACAGGACAAAGGCAGAAAGGAGCCCAAAGATCAGCAGAGGTGCCCACAATTCCCTGAGGCCCCGACGGCATCTCCAACATCGGCAAAAAGTTGGGAAAGCAAAATGGGAGCTCCTGGGAGCTGCTTGGAGGAGGAGAAGGAGAATAAAGTACCACAAGAGCAGTTTTGTTGTCATTCTGTCACAGAATGCTGAAACGGGTTGGGTGGGAAAGGGCCTTAAAGAGCATGCTGATCCAAACACCTCCCACTGTCCCAGGGTGATCCAAGCCCCAATGTCCAACCTGGCCTTGGGCACTGCCAGGGATCCAGGGGCAGCCCCAGCTGCTCTGGCAATTCCAGCCCAGCCACCCTCCCAGACAGGAATTCCTTGCCAAGATCCCAGCCCAATCTCCCCTTTCCCAGTGGCAGCCATTCCCTGTGTGCTGTCCCTTTGTCCCTTGTCCCCAGTCCCTCTCCAGCTCTCCTGTCTGCTCTGCACGTCCCCATCCCTGCTCCTCAGCAATCCCACCTGCGAGAGGTGAGAATGCCAAACCCTGGGAGTGACAGCTGGGATCAGCTCCAGCAGGGCTCGCTCAGCTCTTCCAAGGGCCAGGGGAGTTATTTAAGCACAGAGTGGACTTGTGCAAACCCAGAGGTGACTCTGGTGCTCCCGAGATGTTTTCCTGATGGTTATTTTCCACTTGGGTCCCTCCCAGCGCAGCCGAGGCTGCGGTTGGTGCAAAGTTCACGGCATTTTGCTTCCATGCACAGGGCCTTGGCTTATAAATATTCCAGAGGGATTTGACTTTTCAAATAAAAACACAGGCAATCGTTCTCTTTGGAAAGAAAATAAACACTTGCAAAGCTCTTTCTACCAGAGCAAGAGCTGCCGGGGCTGTTCGTTTGCGAGGGGGAAGAGATGCCAAGAGAAGGCAAAAAACCATCACGGCTCCAGCTGAAATCTGTGCCTGCCATCTGGCAAAAATAAGCAGAAAAGGGAAAAAAAATAGGGGAAAAGAAAAAAAAAACCCTCTGCAGAGGGTTCACACCAAAGTGCTCAACAGCAGAGGTTGGATTTGTTGGATCGCTGAAAGATTGCTTCCCCTTCCCAGGTCAGCCTCACCTCTTGACCTGCCCTGATTCCCTTGCAAAGGAGGTTATCGAGATACAAGACTAACAGAGGATTAAAGGAAACTGAAAATAAAAACAAAACACCCCCCCCTTCCCCCAGNAACATCCTTGCTTTGTTAACCTGACAGTTCAGGGGAGGTGTTGACACAACCCTCCATCTCTGAGGAGCTTAATGTCAACAAATCAGTGTGTTTGGAGTAGCCCTGTCAATGCCATTTACATTAACTTGTCCAACAAGAAATAAAAACAACAATCAGCCATCAAAGACAAAAGGCTTTTTCAGTCATTCTTTGCAAAGTCTTAGGCTGGAAATGTTCATTTTTGGAGGCCGTGGCCCTTTGCTTGCTGAAAACCAGAAACCACCTTTTTTTGTTGTTGTTGTTTTTTTTTTTTTAAGGCCTAAAATACTTTTTGTGCTGAAATATTTTTTTTCCCCTTAAAAAAAGAGGTTTTTCTTTTAAAGGAGACCCGAACATCCCATGTTAATGAGCTCCACAGCAGCAGCAGCAGCAGGAACCGACTCTCCCTGGTTAACGCAGGAAGAGGGCGGCCTCGGGAGCCAAATGTTAATTATGCTTTGATTCCCATCAGCGTTTTATTTGCTCAGAGACATTTTTGGGCACTTAGTGGAGCATTCTGGAATTGTGGCTCCAAACCACCATGACCATTTCATGCAGCACTGGCATGCACCAAAACCCCGGCAAGTTCTCCGTGAACTTTTCCTGCCCCCCCGGCACACAGCGTCCCCTAGAAAACTGAAACATGCAAATAAATCCCAGGAATTCCCAAAATCCGGTGGTTTTCATCATCTCCCACAATGCCTACTCCAAAGGAAAAATCTGGGATTGCGAGGCCTAGAAAAAGTGGAGGCTCTTTAGGCCTCCTTTTTAGGCCAGGATTTTGGGCTGGGTTATTTGTGCTGGGTGCTCACAGAGGTGGTGGAGGCCTCATCCCTGGAAAAATCCAAGGCTGTGGCTCTGGACAACTTGATCCAGTTGAAGATATCCCCCAGAGTGTCCCACAACGTGCAAATAAATCCCAGGAATTCCCAGTATCAAGTGGTTTCCATCATCTCCCACAATGCCTACTCCAAGGAAAAATTGAGACTCAAATTCCTGCTTGAGTTCCAGAGAAAAATGGAGAATTTTTAGGTTAAGAGCCAGGATTTTGGGCTGGGTTATTTTTGCTGGGTGCCCAGAGAAATGGTGGAGGCCTCACCCCTGGAAAAATCCAAGGCTGTGGCTCTGGAGAACCTGATCCAGTTGAAGATGTCCCTGTTTACTTGGAGTGGGTGACCTTTAAGGTGCCCTTCCAACCCAAACTGCTCAACACAATAATTCCAGGATTCCCAAGAAACACAGGAAAAACTCATCCTAAAGAGGGAAACATAACCCCCAATCCTGAATCCTGGCTCAGATTCCTTTCAGCTCCTCTTCAGCCTCTCCAACATTGAGTCCCAAGGACCTTCCAAGGCCACTTGAGGAGCCCCGGGGCCAGCTGGAGCTGTGAGAGGTTTTCCTGCAGCTCCGTTGGGACAATGGGATTACCCAGCCCTGTCACGGTGCATTTCTGCAGCCTCAGGACTTTGGGCTCAGCTCTTTTCCATCTTGAGCCTTTTAGGAGGTGGAATTTTAGCTCGGGAACTCCGACATGCCCGGGCTGAGGTTCCCTGATGGGCGGGTGGAGGTGTCATTCCAGCTGGGACGAAAAGCAGGGGAGCAAAACTGCACCTTCCAACACCAGGGGAATGCTTTTCACTCGGCCAAAATCCCATAAATTCAACGGGAATCAGCTCTGGAAGATGGGGGCATTTCCAAACCAGACAGGAGACAGGAATGGGAGCTGCTCCAAGGATACCTCACCCCAGGATGGGGCACAGTCCTGGAGCTTCTGGCAGGGTGGAAATGCTGGATTTTATGGGGCCAGGCTGAAAACTCATCTCAAACAGGGCAGCAGCTCCTCTCAGACCCCAAAACTGCCGTGCTTTATTTCCAACCACATGGATGGATTGGGATGGGTTTGGATCAGCTCCACCTTGTCCCCAGAACCCTGAATTTCCTCCTAGAGCTGGAATTCACCCTTTTTGGAAACGTTCCTTCACCCTCTCACTCTGTCCTTCCCCAGCTGACGCTCACCCCACATTTTTGGTGCTCTAACAAACACCTCCATCATTTTTTTCATGGTTGGGACAACACCTTTATCTCCTGCACCTCAGCAGCAAAGCCCAGGAATTTCCATGTGCTCCTAAATCAGCCGCTGCAAGAATTCCCTGAACCCTACAGGGATGAAAAACCTTGACACTAAAGGATGGGGAGGCCTTTGGGATGCAGCCTGGTCCCTCCTGGCTTGCTCTCACCCACAATTCAGGGGATCCATCAGCAACATAAAGAAAAAACTCGAATCAATGTGAAAAAATCCCAAATCTGCAGCTCCCACAAAGCTTTGAACCAGACCTGCAGCTGCACAAACCAGGCCGAGGTGCATCCCCAGGCTCTGGAGCTCAGGGGCAGCCCAGTAAATCCAAACTTCTCCTCAGCTGGGGCTTTTCTAACCCAGTCCTGCAAGACAAAAGGCTGCCTCCATCTGTCCTGGTGCTTTTTCAGACCAATTCAAGTCCTCCCAGCCTCCAAACCAACCCTGACTGGCTCCAAAAGGAAACATTAATATTTAAGGAAGATAAATCACTCCCAGCCCACCTCATAAATCACTGTGGGCATCTCCCCCCAGCTCATCTCTGCTGCTTCATGCTCTGCTGCAGGGACCAATCTCCCTGTCAGATTCCATTATTGGCTCCTGAGCATTCCCAGCATGATGGGTGGAAGCCTCCAGGTGCTAAACCAGCCCACAGCTCCTTTTTTAAGGAGAATTCCAACCATTTCCAGCATCTCCTGGCTCCAGAAGGCACCTGCCACAGGACACCTGCTTGGGGACATTGGGGACAAACCTGGCCGGGGAGATGGATCCAAGTCCTCCCTGCCTCTCTGCTCAACCCTTCATTTATCAATTTATTTATCAGTTTATTTACCAGTTTACCCCACTGATAACAGAGCTGAGGAAGCCACTTCTCAACGCAGCTGCAGAGGAGCAGGGAAGCCTCTTCCAGGCCCCTTTTTGCGGGCTCCTCCCCCCCAGCAAACCAGGATCTCCTCCCAGACCCTCCTGCTGGGACAGGGATGCCCAAAGACACGAGCCAGGCCCCAGGCTGCACGGTTTGGGGGTGTGACACCTCCCAAAAAAGCTCTGGAGAGTGAGACCTTCTTCCAGAGGAGAATCCCGGGGCACGAACAGAACGAAGGAAGCTGCCACTGGGGAATATTAAATCTTCCCTTCCTGTTTATTCCCAGCTCGTGAAAGCAGCAAATAAATCCCGGTTTCGTAAAGAAAGAAGGATCTGAAATTGCTTTTAGAAGAACCACAGAGTTCAGGGGATTTGCTGTTTCAAAATACCTGCTGATCCCAGCTCCTCCCGAGAGTGCATCCACTCAGCTCAAAACAAACCCCATTTACAGGAGGGAAAAAAGCTGCTGGAGCAAAAAGGAATCTCTCCCTGGTGATTGGATTTTTCCTACCAATGAGACACCACTCAGCCGACTGCAAAAAGCAACATAAAGCACATTTCTGATGGCAGCAGCAGCGTAAACACAGGGACTTTGGACAGCAGAGAGAAGGAAGAAACATATGGTGCCTTCCAAGGGAGCAACACTGGGATGGGAGGCATCAGGGACATGACAAACGCCTGGAAATGCAGCTGCAGTTCCACTAACGCACCCACAGGCTGGATTTTCTGGGGAAAAAAAATCCTGGATGGGCATTCACTGGAAGCTAAAATATCTAAAATACAGGTGGGGAATAAATTACGACCCTGCTGGCAGATGGTGGGCTGGGATAGAGCCTCAATCCCACAAAAAACTGGAAGAGCCCTACTGAAGGCCAGCTTGTAGTGACACATGAAACACCTTCCTTTAAAGCTGAATTTTCCTACATCCCCCACACCTTCCTTTAAAGCTGAATTTTCCTACATCCCCCCAGCACCAGGCCCTGTTCCCACCACACCCCAGCAGGCTGGGGTCCCCACAGGAGCCTGGAGCAGGAGGAAGGGAAGGTGGGGGCCAGGCTCACCGGGAGGTGGGTGAACACGGCGAAGGTGCTGCGCAGGAAGCCAATGAGATCCACCAGGTAGTCACTGGCCCTGCTGCCCGGCTCCAGGGCCATCCAGTCGTAGTCGGCCAGCTGCAGGAACTGGTCGATCTTCTGGTTGAGGTTGGTGTAGATCTCCTCCTCGGCGGCGTGCCGCGCGTCCTGGGAACGAGACACGGCGTGGGATGGGGGCTCCACACCACTGAGATCCTATATGGGATGGGGGCTCCAAACCAGCAACATCCTGCATGGGATGGGGGCTCCAAACCAGCAAAATCCTGCGTGGGATGGGGGCTCCAAACCAGCAAAATCCTGCGTGGGATGGGGGCTCCAAACCAGCAAAATCCTACGTGGGATGGGGGCTCCAAATCAGCAAAATCCTACGTGGGATGGGGGCTCCAAATCAGCAAAATCCTACGTGGGATGGGGGCTCCACACCACTGAGATCCTATATGGGATGAGGGCTCCAAACCAGCAAAATCCTATGTGGGATGGGGGCTGCAAACCAGCAAGATCCTACGTGGGATGGGGGCTCCAAACCAGCAAAATCCTATACGGGATGGGGGCTCCACACCACTGAGACCCTATATGGGATGGGGGCTCCAAACCAGCAACATCCTGCGTGGGATAGGGGCTGCAAACCAGCAAGATCCTACGTGGGATGGGGGCTCCACACCACCAAAATCCTACATGGGATGAGGGCTCCACAACTTCACTAAGATCCTACATGGGATGGGGGCTTCACACCACTAAGACTTCATGTGGGATTGGAGGCTCCACGCTACTTGAGACCCCATAAGGGATGGGGACTCCACACCACCCTCTAACAGGGTGGGAGCTTCACCTTTAGCCCAGGAGGTGACACAACCCTAAAGCTCAAGGAAGCAACCACGAGGCTGCTGCAGCCTCAGGCTGGTGGGACAGGGACCCCCAGGATCCAGCTGGATTCTGCCCCGATGTGACCTGAGGACAAACCCAGAGGAGAAGGAGGAGAGCTTGGCTGCAGCGGTGGGAGCCTGGTGTTGGTAACACCAAGGTTGTGCCCAGCCCCTGGATGGGCTGTTCCAGAGCTGATGATCCCTGTGGAACCCCGCAGCTCAGGATATCCCGTGATTCCGAGATGGGAGAGGAACATCCCCTGTGGAAACCCCACCAGACCCAGAGCAGGGCTGGGGTTCAGCAGCCTCCCTGCCAGAACAAGGGCAGGACGCTCAGCTTTAGGCCAAGCAGGTAGGCAATGCCAGGATGGACCTCCCTGGGGACACCAGACTGAGCCACCCCCAGGCAAAGCCTCGCCAAACCCATTCCTGCTGGCCCCACCTCTGGATCTCCACGGGACACAACTCGGACACCTCACACTTGACCCAACCAGAACCCAAATGAAGCACCTGGTGCTCCTGGAGTGGGATTTAAAGGCTGGAAAATCTGGGGAGTTTCTGTCAGCCCTGATTTTTAGGGGATAATGCTAAAAGGAGTGGAAAGATGGAGGACTATAAATCCTGGAAATCTTTCTCCTAGGTGGAAGAGGAGCGTGGTGTCCATGACACAGCACTCCAACAGCAAAGTGAGGATTCATTTAAATAAGAAATAAATTATCAGGCTTTCATTTAAAACCTCCTTAATCCTTTAGCTAATTAGGGCTGTAAATTAAGGACAAAACCTCCCACGATCTCGACAGCAGCAACGCTCCCGAGGACAAACCCAAAGCGATGGCGCAACCTCCCCAAAACAGGCCTGTATTATCCTTGGGCTCAGCCTAGCTCCCTCCCAGGCCTCCTGCAGCAGATCCCGGGGTGGGACCCCCGCCCTGCCCACCTTGAAGGTGGTGGTCCCGTAGAGCTTGGTGGTGTGGACGGCCTCGGGGAGGACGTTGGTGATGTTGGTGATGAACTCCTCCAGGAACTTGCAGGATTTCTCCAGGTGGGTGGTGTTGATGATGATCTGCACCAGCTGGGAAGGCAAAGAAGGGTTTCAGCCCCGGTGCCAGGGGAAGGGATGCCAGCTCCACAGGATCCTGGCGTGAAAAGCTGACGCTATGCAAACACCCCGAGCTTTGCTGCGGGCTCTGGTCTCTCCTTTAACAACACCTAAATCCGAGATAATTCTGGGGGCGAAGCATTCCCATGACAGCCACTAATACCACGGGAGGCAATTTTTTTCTTTTTGGGAAGGACTTTCCTACATTGAGCTGTCACTCAGGGCTCCCCAAAAAACTGCCAGGACGCATCAGGAGGCTCCTGGCTGCCGCTGAACCCGAAAAAAACCGCGAACGTGAGTGACACTGAGCAGCATCACACGGGCTCCGAACAAAGGCACCACGAGGTTTGGCCCGGGCAGGTGTGGGGGGAGCAGATCCCTGGCAGCCCCCAGGGAAGCAGAACACCCTGGGCTGGTGCCGTGCGGCTGCTGGAGCGTGGTGGGGCTGTCTGGAGCCGCCTCTCATGCAGGAAGGGTTTGGGAACGCTCCCAAAGCTGAAGGGGGTTGGATTCATCGGCGATTTCAAAGGTGCAAGGTGGCACCACAAAGATCCCAGCACTGGTGCTGGTGACACCTTGGGAGGGTCAGCCTGGACGTCGGGAAGTTAAAGAGACACTGGGAAGGTGCAGAGCTGGAACGGGGTGTCCAGAGAAGCTGTGGGATGTCTGGGAGAAATGAGAAGCTGGGAAGGGAAAGCTTTGGTTGACAGGAACCAAGGCAGCAATAATCAAGTAAACAATTAGTAACTCCCTGTTTAATACCAGCAATTAGTAACACCTTGTTTGACAGCCAGAGGTCCCACCTGTCCTGGGGACCTGCAGATTTCCATGGATTAAAATCATCAGAAACCTAATTTTGTACAGAAAAAAAGGATGGACCACAGAAAGAAAATCCCGAATTTGTGCTGCAGCAATGTGCTAAGACCACTCAAACATCACCTGAAAATGAGGATTGCTCCCCCATTCCCTCACATTTCCCTCTTGGATCTTCTCTGGTCCTCCCTGAAGTCCTCTGATTTAATTCGTATTTGTAACATTACACAAAATGCAGAGAGCAAAATTCACAACCAACAGGAAAGAAATCTCTTCACTTTCCCACAATCTGAAGTTCCTTGCTTCACTGTACAGTACACCAGCACTGAGCAGTCCCACTGATTTCCAGGCAAATCCTTCATGGAATGCTCCAAACCAGCACCTCTGAAGGTGCTTGAAGGAGTTCCAAGGGACCTCCTGTCCCCCTGTCCTGGAATCACACAATCCAGGAATTGTCTGGGTGGGAAGAGACCTCAAAGATGATCTCATCCCAACCTCAACACCTCCCGCTGTCCCAGAATGTCCAGCCTGGCCTTGGGCACTGCCAGGGATCCAGGGGCAGCCCCAGCTGCTCTGGCAATTCCAGCCCAGCCTCTCCCCACCCTCCCAGACAGGAATTCCTTGCCAAGATCCCAGCCCAATCTCCCCTTTCCCAGTGGCAGCCATTCCCTGGGTCCCGTGGCCCCACTCTCCATCCCACCTCTGTCAGCCCAACGTTTCTCCTCTTGATGACGTTCTGTAAACAGTTGCTCAGAGTCCGGGTCAGCAGCAGATTTGTGGATTTTCTGATCATGTCATCGACTTCTGTGGAGCTGGGAAGTAAAGTTTAAAGAGGAATTTGCAAGATGCTCCATGGACAGAAAAATCCCCGGGAATTCTCCTCATCCTCCTTCCCGACCCTCCCCTGCCCCACCCCGAGCAGCCGCGCAGTGCTCACAGGAGCTGATCTTTGAAATGCACCAAAACACAACAAATTGAGGCCTTTTTATCCATGTTTCAGGAGGAAAGGTGGATGAACACCTGCAGATCCCACATTCCTCGGCCTCCCATCCAAGGGGGGCTGGTCCAGCCCAAGGAAGGGCCGCCCATGGGATCAGCACAACCCTACCCCAATCCTGGAGATTGCACGTTCAGTATGAGGGAAAAGATCTCCAGTGGTGAAACCCCAAACCAAATCCCCCAAAATTCCCCTCTGAGCCCTTTCCCGGCTTTTAGACAAAATTACAGGAATGGTCTGGGTTGGAAGGGATCTTAAAAGGAAACTGGAAAAACTGCGGGAGTGAGAGAGGCCGCAGGGAAAGGGTTTAGAAGGACAAACTTCCAATGATCCCTGGATTTCCACACAGGGGCTCCTCAGCACAGCACAGAACCCATTCTCCAGAATCCTGGAATGGTTTGGGTTGGAAGGGACCTTAAATCCCATCCATTCCCATCCCATCCATGGCAGGGACACCTCCCACTGTCCCAATGTCCAACCTGGCCTTGGACATTCCCAGGGATCCAGGGGCAGCCCCAGCTGCTCTGGCAATTCCAGCCCAGCCCCTCCCCACCCTCCCAGCCAGGAATTCCTTGCCGAGATCCCAGCCCAATCTCCCCTTTCCCAGTGGCAGCCATTCCCTGGCTCCTGTCCCTTTGTCCCTTGTCCCCAGTCCCTCTCCAGCTCTCCTGGAGCCCCTCCAGGGGCTCTGAGCTCTCCCTGGAGCCTTCCCTTCTCCAGGGGAACATTCCCACTCTCCCAGCCTGGCTCCAGCCCTGGAACACCAGACTAAAAACTCCTGCACCCCATTCCTGCCCCTTCCCAGGAGTCTGGAACAGCAGCACCGCTGGAATTTGGGAGTTCAGCCCCTCTGAGGTGCTGACGGCACCATCTCTCCTTTCTCCAGGAGGTTTTGCAAACCCCCCCAGCCAGAGGCTCCTTGGATCTGTGCTGGGCTCTGGATTAGCCCTGACAGCAGCAGGAGCTCTCGGCTGCAGCGAGGGAGGAGCGGGAATTCCCAGCGGGAGGGCTGGGAAGTGACTCCGAGCCTGCCGGTCAACGGAGCCCCCGACCTTTGGCTCCTTCTCCCGCTCCACCTGACAGAGGGGCCACGTCACAAAGCTGGGACTGACGTGGGAAACAAAACCCAGCCTTGGAGTCATCCCGGGAGAAAGGCAGGGGGTGTTGGGATGCTGCAAGAGGGGGATGGGAATGGGTTGGATGGGATCTTGGCAAGGAATTCCTGGCTGGGAGGGGCTGGGCTGGAACTGCCAGAGCAGCTGGGGCTGCCCCTGGATCCCTGGCAGTGCCCAAGGCCAGGTTGGACATTGGGGCTGGAGCAGCCTGGGACAGTGGGAGGTGTCCCAAGTTCTCCCAGGATTGGGGCTTTGTTTGCAAAAAACCCAACCGAAAGCCAAGCCTTGGTGGATTGGAGCTGGTCATCCTTCCACCCACTGCTCTCCAGAGGTCCTCCCTATTTTCCAATGGGAAATTCCACTGGAAAAAGCAAGGGGATACTTTTAAAGACAACCTGATGAACCCAACTTGTAAAAAAGCAGAAGTGCTGAGGAGATAAAGGAAGTGTTCCCACTCTAATCCAAAAATAAAAATTCCAAGTCCTACAAACCCACCCGGAGCTCCAAACTTCCCCCAAGTGCAACAACTCCCGCACAAAGGAGAACCCTCCCATCCAGCAAATACAAGGAGCTGCTTTAACCAAATAATTGAAGAGGGGAAAAAAAATTTAAAAGAAGTTAAAAAACCAAATGGGAGCTGGACTTTCCACCAGGGGCTGTGCTGTGCAGGAAAAGGCTTGAAGGGAACTGTGTGGGACAATGACAGCTCCTGTCCCGGATCCCGCGGCAGCTGCGGTGACCTCCAGGCCCCCGTGAGTGACGGGCTGACCCCAGCGCTCCCTAAATGACAGGGCCGGGGGGAAAAAAGAGAGGGAAGAGAAAAGGGAACTGCCTGCCGGCTTTGTGGCCAAGCTTCCTAATAAAACCTAATTCAAGCTGTCAGGGTGAAACGGAGAAAGTGTCAACAGGGGTTTGAGGAGAAATATTCCAAATGTTTGGCTCCGAGAGGCGGAGCGGGGCTGCCCTCCCCCCGCTGCTCCGGCAGGGCTGGAAAATCCAACGTGGAAAGGAATTTTAATAACGGGTCCGGAGGGAGCCCCGGGAGGGACCCACGGGGACGCTGCTGCTCCCTGGCCTGCCCAGGCCAGTCACCCCGGCCATGGAAGGGCTGGGGAGCCCTCCTGGAGAGGAGAGGGGCCACGGTGACCACGGGGCTCCGGGCCCTGGGAGCCACCACCCCTGGGAGAGGAGAAGCTGCCAGCAGTGCAGGGCTGAGGTGGGACATGGGGGAGAAACTGCTGAGCTCCCAAAGGAACCCGCAGGGAAAGGGCCTCTCCAAATGGGCATTCCTGGCTCCAAGGAGAGCAGGAAAAGCCTGGAGAGCCTGGGGCAGGCACTGGAATGGCTGCTGAGCTCCCAGAGCTGTGCCAGCTCCACAGCAGCCACAGGGCACACGTGGAATGGGCTGGGTGGGAAGGGATCCCACTGGACCTTAAATCCCATTTGGATTAAACTCCAGGGACATTTCCCACTGTCCCAGGCTGCTCCCAGCCCCAATGTCCAACCTGGCCTTGGACATTCCCAGGGATCCAGGGGCAGCCCCAGCTGCTCTGGCAATTCCAGCCCAGCCCCTCCCCACCCTCCCAGCCAGGAATTCCTTGCCAAGATCCCAGCCCAATCTCCCCTTTCCCAGTGGCAGCCATTCCCTGTGTGCTGTCCCTTTGTCCCTTGTCCCCAGTCCCTCTCCAGCTCTCCTGGAGTCCCTGCAGGGACTCTGAGCTCTCCCTGGATTTTTCCCTTCTCCAGGAGAACATTCCCAGCTCTCCCAGGCTGGCTCCAGAGCAGAGGGGCTCCAGAACCCTGGAAGCACTTCCATGACCTCCTCTGGGCTCCCTCCAGCAGCTCCAGTGTCAGGTCATGGCCAGGACACGAAGCTCCCAGGGAGGTGGAAATCCCCCCACCCCAATCCAGCCTGGTGTTTTCCCAGGGAAGGGAAGGAGGATGAATCCTTCCAGCCCAGCTCCCGTCCTTCATTCCTGACCCTCTCCCGAGCTGCTGCTGCTGCTGCAAAAGCGAAGCCCCAGCTCGCAGCTCCTGGCAGAGCCCGCTGCTCCTCGGCCTCACACACGTACACATGGGGGAAAGGAGCATCAAAGCACCTCGGGATGCAGCAGGGAGGGTAAACACATGGAATATTTTGCAGGCTTTCAAAAAAAAAAAAAAACAACAAAATTACATTATTTGTGTATAAACTCCCCCAAGAAACAAGAACAACAAAAGCACGAAACCGGCAGCTGAAACTCGTTCCTGAGCAAAAATCCAACCCTCAGAGCCTTCCTGACAGCACTTTCATGGAACCACAGGATTCCCATTCCTCGGGGAGCAGTGAGGGCAGGCCTGGGGGGGTTCAGAGATGTTCCAGAGGCTGTGGTGGCCACTTGTCACCAGGGCCCCTCTCCAGACACCCGAGAAAGTTCATTCCTTTATTAAAACAAAGATGCAGAAATACCTTGGAGCAAACAGCCCCTCCCTTCTCACACAGCTGGGAGTGTGGAATTCCCTGGAAGTGCCCAAGCCAGGCTGGAGGAGGCTCGGAGCATCGTGGAAGGCGCCCCTGTGATGAGCTGGAGATGATCCCCACAGTTCCTCCCAACCCAAACCATCCCTGCAGGATCAGGGATCTCCCCCTGCAGGAGAAGTGCCCAGCCAAAATCCCACCGCTCCAGGGCCACTTCCAGCCCGGACTGGCTCCATCCAGAGGGAGAGGATCCATATTTTGATCCAGCTGAGCTGTCCCACGTTTCCCACCTGAGGTGCAGGTCCTCGGAGAACTTGAGGCAGGCGTAGATGAACTCCTTGATCTGGCCGTAAACCTTGGGCACGAACTCGGAGAAGGGGAACTTCTTGGGGAAGGGTTGCTGGAAAACACGGGAGAGGATTCCACAGGGACAGCAGGAAAAGCAATTCTGGGATTTCTCCCGGATTTTATCAACACTTGAGCCAAGGGCACAGCAGACAATCACAAACGGCGCCTGGAGCAGGAGGGCTCTGGGGCCATTCCCTCACCCCTTTCCCAGTTCCCTTCTCCTCGCTCCTTGGGAACACCTGGAATTCCTCCCCCACCACGCACGAGCTGTTTCCCTTCCCACCTCCCCCTGGTGCTGCCCCACGACCCCAAAAACCAGGAACAAAGGGATTTTCCAGTACCAAACTTGTCCTGTTTTCACCCCCAGCGCTCAGAGCTGGGAGCAGCTGAACGCCAGGAGGGAATTTTGGGGCAGGACGCAGAGATCTGAACCCTGGACTGGCATCACCAGGGCTGGATTTGCTGCCTGCCAGATGTGGAGCATGGGGCCAGGCAGGATTTAGGATTTGGGGGACATCTGGACACACCTGGGTTTCCCAAAGTTTGGTTTTCCAAGCACACGCTCGTGCAAAGGCCAAGAACCACCACATTTTTGGGCTCTTTTTCTCTAAGTATCAGACTGAAACCAATAAAGGTCAATCCCAGAGTCCAAAAAATGGGAATAAAATGCCAGTGGAAGTGGGAATTTCTACCTGTGTGACAGAACACCCTGAGAAGAACACAAATCCCACTTCCCTCATCCACAGCAGGAGAAATGCATCCCATGGCAGGAATAATTGCTCTCTTTCGTGGTTAATTTGGACTGGGGGGTTGATTTGGGGTTTTTTTGATCCTTTCAATGCCCACAAAGGGTGTGAGGCTCTCCTGCCCCAGCAGCCAGGCCGGGCTGCTCTTCCCATTCCAAGTTTTACCTTTTCCAGTTCAGCATCCTGGAATGGGAACTGTCCAACGATTTTCCTGTAAACGTCCTCACTTGACACTGGGATGGGGCTGTAGTTGTCTGAGTCAAGGATAGTTCTGGGAAAAGAGAAAAGTTAGGGAGACAGCTGTGAGGGGAAAGTTTTCCTGCTGGGCCAGGAGATTCCCAGAGGCTGGTGCCAGGCTAAGGTGTGATCCCAAATTCCTGCAGCAGCAGCAGCCTGGGACATCCCAAAGCAGCCACAGCTCGGTGATGGGGCCAGGGCACAGAACCATGGAAGGGCTGGGTGGGAAGGGACCTTAAATCCCTTCCAGAGTCACCCCTGCCACTGCAGGGACACCTCCCACTGTCCCAGTGTCCAACCCAGCCTTGGGCACTGCCAGGGATCCAGGGGCAGCCCCAGCTGCTCTGGCAATTCCAGCCCAGCCCCTCCCCACCCTCCCAGACAGGAATTCCTTGCCAAGATCCCAGCCCAATCTCCCCTTTCCCAGTGGCAGCCATTCCCTGTGTCCTGTCCCTTTGTCCCTTGTCCCCAATCCCTCTCCAGCTCTCCTGGAGCCTTTTCAGGGACTCTGAGCATTCCTTGGATTTTTCCCTTCTCCAGGGGAACATTCCCAGCTCTCCCAGCCTGGCTCCAGCCCTGGGGCAGCTCCTCTGGATTTATCCCAGCAGCTCCATGGCAGGGGTGACACTGGATGGCCTTTAAGGTCCCTTCCCACCCAACCCATCCCATAATTGCACAATTAACCCCTCAGCAAACCCCACGCAGGGGCCAGACCTGCCCGGTGAGCGGTGCCAGGGGTCCCTGGGGGCTCTCACCTGAAGACCCCAGCCCATTTCTTCAGCAGGGTCTCGCTGTACTGCTCCTGGATCTCCAGCAGCATGTCGAAGAGCTGGTTCACGGGGAAGCCGTAGCCCTGCCGAGCACAGGGAAGGCAGTGAAGCCCCCAGCAGGCAGCTGGGGCTCCTTGTCCGTATTTCACAGGGGCCAACCCTCCCCCAGCCCAGCCCTGGTGCAGCTGGGGGCGTTCAGGGCTGATTGACCCAGGCAGCAGCAGCCAGAGCTGGCCCAGGGGCTGCCTGAGGTGGCCAAGGCTTGGCCTTGCACAGACCAAGCCAGGCTGTCCCTCAGGTGACCCACGGCCAGAAAAGCCCCAGAAGGAGCCTGGCCAGCCCGGCTCAGGCACCAAAGCACTGCTGGACAGGCTGGGAGCAGCAGGAGAGGCCGAGCCCCCGTACCTGGAGCGTGTCGGCGAAGAGCACGATGAGGTTCTTCAGGTCCAACACCAGGCTGGGGTCGGAGCAGTAGGACTGGAGAGGAGGGCAGGGAAGAAAACACGGCCGTGAGCGCGTGGCACAGCCCAAACCCTGCCCTGAGCCCCGCTGGGCCAGCTGGGCACTGATCACAACTGCCCAGAGCCAGCAGCAGCAGCAGCAGCAGCAGCTTTCCCCCCAGGCTGCACGGGGCTGCCGGGTAAGGGGGTCTGTGCCCCCCGAGCTGCTCCCCGGGCTGGACAGGGCTCTGGGCTGCCCCAGAGATACCCGAGGTGTGCCTAACATTGCCCAGGGGCCGCTGGGCAGCAGGAGGAGACAGCAGCCACGGCGTTGTCACCGGGAGATGGGGACAGCAGCTCTCATTTAAAATTTACCGTGTTGTGTCTGACGGTAATGAAGCGTCTCAGGCAGGCACCCCGCAGGGCTGGGGCAAAACTCGTGGGCTCCAGCTCCTGCTCGGGGATTTATCCTTCTCCAAACCCCCAGACACAACTCAGTGTCCCCAGAGCCACCTCGGGTCCCTCCTGCTCCAACCCCCCAGACACAGCTCAGTGTCCCCAGGGCCACCCCTGCTCCAAGCCCCCAGATACAGCTCAGTGTCCCCAGGGCCACCCCTGCTCCAAGCCCCCAGACACAGCTCAGTGTCCCCAGGGCCACCTTGGGTCCCTCCTGCTCCAACCCCCCAGACACAGCTCAGTGTCCCCAGGGCCACCCCTGCTCCAAACCCCCAGACACAGCTCAGTGTCCCCAGAGCCACCTCGGGCCCCCCCAGGCTTCCCAAGAGCAGCCAAAAATCCCTCCCCGTGCTGAAAAATGTGAAGTTGGAGACAGAGCCTGCCCAAATATAGAATCAGCGATCCCAGGCTGGAAGGAGAGGGGGATTTAAAGCTCGCTGCAAAGTCCAGGAGGAGCGGCCCCATTAATCAGCAGGAAGGATTGGGAGACACACGTTTTCCATCTCCCTGTCCAAAAAGGAGAGTCAGGAAGAAAGATAATGCCCTGAAGCATCACAAGTGATTAAAGATGTCCCCGTCTGCGGCGAGGAAGAAAATCCAGGGATAAATCTGTCTGCCTGGCAAGAACTGAAACAGCCCCAGCAAGGTGAGACCCTCCCTCAAATCCCAGTTTGGGAGGCAGGGCACTGGTTGAACTGGGAGCGCTCAGGGCAAACGGAGGTGGCCACGAGGTTGGGAAATCAGGGAAGGTTTCGTGAGTGCTGCAAGAGCCTCCCCTGGCAGCCCCTGCGTGCGTTCCTTCTGGCACCACTTGAAACAACCTGCGTGGCAACAAAGCTGGGAACACCAAAAAAAAACCAACCCTGGCTGGGCCTGGCTCAGCCTCCTGCTCCCAGCTCGGAGAAAATCCCACTCGAAATGAAAACAAACACAGGTTTGCAGCCCGGGGGGTCGGTGTTTATCCCCTCTGGGAGCGCAGGAGCTCAGGGGGAAGGAGCAAACTTTGCAGTCACCTGGATGGGGATGAGGAACACCAGGAATCTTTGGGGTCCCTCACCAGAGGTTCATCAGAGAGATCCCTGTCCATCTCTTCCCATATTTTCACCTAAGGTGCTCCTTGATCTCTCCTGGGGTTCTCTCTCTCTGGATTTGGATTTCCAGCCCATTTCCAGCCCATTTTTCAGCACATTTCCAGCCATTAAATTTAAGGGATCAAGATGATCTTTAAGGTCCCTTCCAACCCAAACTATCCTGGGATTCTCTGATCCTGTGTGCCAAAAAGATGCCTTTCCCCACCATTTTTTTGGGAAGAATCACCTTTCCAGTCACCTGCATGGGGAACACCAGGAATCTTCTGGGGTCACTCACCCCAGTGAGATCCAGGTTCATCAGAGGTCCATCCATTCTCACATTTTCACCCAAGGTGCTCCTTGCTATCTCCCGGAGTTCTCTCTCTCTGGATTTGGATTTCCAGCCCATCTCCCAGCCCATTCTCAGCAATGAAATTTAAGGGATCCAGCTGATCTCTAGGCTCCCTTCCAACCCAAACCACTCTGGGATTCTCTGACTCCGTATCAGACAAGGTCACGCTTTGACGTGCCAAAAAGATGGTTTTTTCTCCCCAAATTTTTTGGGACAAATCACCTCCCTCTGCCGGTGCTCCTCAAACACTCTGAATGAAATAATGATGAAAATACAAAACCACCATATTTTACACTTCAAAACATCGAGTTTGGCAGGGAAATGCAGCCAACCAAGAGGCTGAAAAAGCCCGAGAAAGAGAATTATCTGTGTGTTTTTTAAACACTCACTGGGAAAGAGGGAAAACAAAGAATCCTAGGGGGGAGAAAAAAAAAAAAAAGGCAGAATTGTCAAGGAGAGTGAAGCGACAGCTGAGCTGTGCCGGGCTGTACTCACGGAGTGAGTCCTCAGGGCAGCGATGGTTTTGGACAGAGCCATCTCCCACAGCTCGTCGATGTAGGCACGGTCCACCAGGCCCTGTGTGGTGTGCAGGATGTGATCCTCCACCACGAAAAACCTGCAGTGGAGAGGGCAGCTGCAGGGAAAACCGCTGGAACTGCAGGGAAACTGCTGGAACTGCAGGGAAAACTGCTTCAAGTACAGGAAAACTGCTTC
>VWZV01000705.1:43198-75279 GCA_013397155.1 Irena cyanogastra
AACCAAAAAAACCAACCCAACTCCACTTCATTTAGAATTCACAACACAAACAACACGCAACAACAAATATCACCTGAGCGAGGCACCAGCTGTCAACCTGCTCCTCTCCAGAAAATAAATTAATTAGGAGCCAAGCCTGATGGTAATTTAATGATTCCCCAGCTGTTGTGGCATTACACAACCAGGCTGCCTCGGGATGCTCGAGGGCTCGTGAGGAGCCCCAGCCTCGCTTGCCCCTGGTTTGGTCCAAGTGCAGCTCCAGGGATGTGCCCAGAGCTCTCTCACCCAATTCTACCCTGCCCAAAGGTGGCAAAATCCATCCAAAAAGCCTTCTTAGGTGCTAAGATCCATCCCCAGAACTTTCTCACGTGCAAAAATCCATCCCCAAAACCTTTTTAGGTGCTCAAATCTATCTAAAAAACCTTAGGTGCTCAAATACATCCAAAAAACCTTCTTAGGTCCTAAAAATCTTCTAAGGTGCTCAAATCCATCTCCAAAACCTTCTAAGGTGCAAAAATCCATCCCCAAAACCTTCTTAGGCGCAAAAATCCACCACAAAAAACTTCTTAGGTGATAAATTCATCTCCAAAACCTTCTTAGGTGCTCAAATCCACCCCCAAACCTTCTAAGGTCCTAAAATTTATCCCCAAAATCTTCTTAAGTGCTCAAATCCACCTAAGAAACCTTTTTAGGTGCTCAAATTCATCTCCAAAACCTTCTAAGGTCCTAAAATTTATCCCCAAAAACTTCTTAGGTGCTCAAATCCACCCAAGAAACCTTTTTAGGTGCTCACAACCATCCCCAAAACCTTCTTAGGTCCAAAAATCCATCTAAAAACCCCGCTGGTGTCCATCTCCTCTCCAACATGGGAAAACCAAGGAAAAAGGGATTGTGCCACTCCCACCCCACAATGAGGGACAAACCAAAGGATTTATGGAATTCTGCTGGGCCTCGGCTCTCCAAACCTCCACAAGCAGCACAAACCTCTCTGGTCATCTCCATCCTCATCAACCCAGCCCTAGTGGCATCACCTTGGAGTGAAGCCACTCATTAAGCTGGAGAAAATTAGTTAAATGATTGAATTTTGGAGGCAATTTAAAAACTGAAGGTGTGTTTTTAACCATTTCTTTAACAAATGAAGGTGTGGCACCATCAAAGGCTTCTGCTGGGTCTCAGCTCTCCAAACCTCCACAAGCAGCACAAACCTCTCTGGTCATCTCCATCCTCATCAACCCAGCCCTAGTGGCATCACCTTGGAGTGAAGCCACTCATTAAACTGTAGAAAATTATGCAAATAATTGAATTTTGGGGGCAATTAAAAACTGAAGGTGTTTTTTTAACCAATTCTTTAACAAATGAATGTGTGGCACCATCAAAGGCTTCGGCTCTCCAAACCTCCAAACCTCCACAAGCAGCACAAACCCCTCTGGTCATCTCCATCCTCAGCCCTGGTGGCATCACTGACACCTGGGAGTGAAGCCACTCATTAAGCTGGAGAAAATTACTTAAATAACTGAATTTTGGGGGCAATTAAAAACTGAAGGTGTTTTTTTAACCAATTCTTTAACAAATGAAGGAGTGGCACCATTGAAGGCTTTGGCTCTCCAAACCTCCACAAGCAGCACAAACCCCTCTGATCATCTCCAGCCTCAGCCCTGGTGGCATCACTGACACCTTGGAGTAAAGCCACTCATTAAGCTGGAGAAAATTACTTAAATGATTGAATTTTGGGGTCAATTATAAACTGAAAGTGTGTTTTAACCAATTCTTTAACAAATGAAGGAGTGGCACCATCAAAGGCTTCAGCTCTCCAAACCTCCACAAGCAGCACAAACCCCTCTGATCATCTCCATCCTCATCAACCCAGCCCTGGTGGCATCACCTTGGCATGAAGCACATCATTAATCTGGAGCAAATTACTTAAATAATTGAATTTTGGTGGCAATTAAAAACTGAAGGTGTGTTTTTTAACCATTTCTTTAACAAATTAACGTGTGGCACCACCAAAGGCAGGAGCACAGCGAGGCTGGGCCACCACCACCAGCACCACCAGCAGCAGCACCATGGCTGGACCCTCACAGCAAACACCTCGTTAAACATCCCCTGGAAATTAATGAGTGATTAATTAGTCACTGGGCTTGCAGAAGCTGCCGCTTCCCCAAAATTTTGCGGTGGCCTCAAGGATTTGTCAGACTCTTCAAGGGCAGCTCATCAGGAGCAGGAGGTCTCAGACCAGTTTCAGGAGCAGATTTTGGAGGTTTCTGCTGAGGCTGCACCAGGTCCAGGCTGAGCTGGGATCATTTCCTCATTCCCCAGCTCCAGGGCCCTGCCTGCTCATCCACGTTTTCCTTCAGGGAAAAATGGACCAGGAGCCACCCCACCCCTGGCTGCACCTCCAGTGTCCCACCATGGCCGTGTCCACGGAATTCCACAGAATTCCAGATGGGTTTGGGTGGGAAAAGAGCTGAAAGGTCTCCTCATTCCAGCCCACCCACAGCAGGGACACCTCCCACTGACACCACACGAGGAGAACACGGAAGATCTGGCTCTTGGTGAGGGTTTAATTCACTGTTTCTCCTCTGTCCTGCAACACCTTCCTTTTGGACGATCAGGAAATTAATAAAAATGAATAAACTGCATTTTCTGTGCTTTGAACACACCAAAAAAGCACAGATTTAAGGAAGGGGGAGATTTAAAGAGCAGGTGAGGAGTCCCATCACCGGCTCATCTTTCTGCCAAGCACCACAGAACCCCAGAACCCCAGAATCCCAGACTGGTTTGGGATGGAAGGGATCTTAAAGAGCATCCTCACCCTACCCCATCCATGGCAGGGACACCTCCCACTGTCCCAGTGTCCAACCTGGCCTTGGGCATTCCCAGGGATCCAGGGGCAGCCCCAGCTGCTCTGGCAATTCCAGCCCAGCCCCTCCCCACCCTCCCAGACAGGAATTCCTTGCCAACATCCCAGCCCAATCTCCCCTTTCCCAGTGCCAGCCATTCCCTGCCTCCTGTCCCTTTGTCCCTTGTCCCCAGCCCCTCTCCAGCACTCTTGGAGCCCCTGCAGGGGCTCTGAGCTCTCCCTGGATTTTTCCCTTCTCCAGGGGAACATTCCCAGCTCTCCCAGCCTGGCTCCAGCCCTGCAGCAGCTCCGGGGTCTCCTCTGGATTTATTCCAGCAGCTCCCGACCATTCCCACAGGGAATTTTCCCCACCAGCTCCTCAGGAACACCACAGGACAGGGGAGCTCCCCAGGTCCTGGGGTCAGGGCAGCACAGGAACCAGAATTCCCAGCCCCACTCCCCAGCTCCATCCCCACAAGGACAAGCCCCAGGCCAGGTCTCCATCCCGGTTTTACCGACAGCTCTGGGGAAGGTGAAGCACCTGGACCAGCTCCACCACAACCTCTGAAAGTTAAAATCACTTTGGAATCTCTTCTAGAGGAGAAATTCCACAGGCAGGAGAGGCAGAAGTGACCAGAGCTGGGCTGGAGATGTCCCGGGAAGGCCCCACAAGGACCTGAGTCCATCCTTGGCTGGATTCTCCTCAGCCTCAGAAGGTTTCGGTGCCACCTCCTTGTTCTGACCCAACAAAATGAGCTGCAGCAGAAAGGAAGGAGCAGCAAAGGCCTTTGAAACCATTCCCAGAAGGAAAATCAGAGAATCCTATTCACATTTTAACAGTTTCCCCAAAATTTATGGCCCAGGGACCTGCCAGCGTGACCAAGCCCATCCCCTCACGGCGCTGCTCCTCTTCCCTGAATCAGGGACTCTCTCACAAGAGCTTCCTCCAACCCAAAACCCGTCCTCCCCACAGCCCCTCTGGTGACCCTGCTGCTGTTTTTCATCCTCCCAGTTCCACCCTTTTCTCCTCAGCACATTCCTCCCTCATTTCCCCAGATATTCCCACTGCTGCCATGTTACACTCTTCTCAAAATGGAAAATATTTCTTCCTCCTCGTGGCAGTTTGAGCTCAGACCACCCAGTTTCCCACGTTTGATCTGTTCAGGACTATTCAGCCTCTCAGGTCTCCAGATAATCCATTACTCCTCTGAATTCCGTGCCTGAATCCTGCTTTCCTCTGGATAAAAAAACCCAAAAAAGGCAAAAAACCAAACGAGCACATCAACCAGACCAAGAATATTCCAGAGCCAACCACAAGATCCTGAATTTTCTGGGCTAGCCAGCTGGAACTCCAGGTGGGATTTGGGTTTTAGGGCTGCTCTTCTCCCACAGTTTGAGGGAGAAGAAAAGAGGACACGGCCTGTTGGGAAAGTTTAGGTTGGATATTTGGGAAAATTCCTTAATGGAAAGCGTGGTCAAGCATTGGAAGAGCCCAGGGAGGTCCGGAGTCCCCATCCCAGTGGATGTGGCACCTGGGGACACGGGCAGTGGTGGCCTTGGCACAGCTGGATTCGATCCTAGAGGGCTTTTCCAACCTCAGCCATTCCATGGAATCCAGCGCTGGTGCTGGGCACGGGAGCTGCTCCTTTTCCACTCGGCCTCAATGCCGGTTTCTCCCAGCTCCCAGCCCCGCTGAGGGAGCAGAGGAATCCAAAGGAGCCATTCCTTGTAATCAGCAGGCCAGGAAAAACCCTCAATAACGCCTCACGCCTGTGAAATTACCGGGCAGAGCTCTCCCGCTCAAATTAGCCCCGGAGTTCACAGAGTTGGCAGGGAGAGGGGGATAATTACCAGCGGGGATGAACACCACGGGAGGGAAAACAGAGGATAATCACAAGAAAGCAAAAACAGCAGCTGAACAAACCCAAAAACGTTTCGGGATTCGGAGCCGAGAGCCAAGCGAGCTGCAATCGCACCAGGGAAAACGTGCTCCTGGTTTTATTCTCCAGGCATCATTAAAATTCCCAGAAAAACGGGACTTTGGGAATCGGGGTGGCGATGGCTTGGAGCATCTCAGCCAGCAGCAGAAATTCACCTCCACATATTTCCTACCTGGATAACACAGGGTGTCCCTAACCCAACATTCCCGTGGGATGTTGCTGCCTGAGCCATCCCAACCCCTTCCCACTGGGAACATCATTAATCATTCCCTGAAAAACCCTCTGAGCTCCACCATTAAAACCCCATCACAGCGACAGCAAGGAAGGGGGTGTGCTGCAGGATCTGCTGAGGAGATTCCTCCTGGGAAAACCCCAGCCGTGCCAGTTTATTGTGGATCTGCTGGCACCAGGGAAATAAATCCACAGCATCCATGGACACAGCCCAAATTCACCAGAACAGCCCAGTTTTACAGCCCCTGGTGAAGGTTTCTGGGCCCCCCACCCACAGAGCAGCTCAGTCCCATTGCTGCAGCTCTGGCTTAAATAATCAGGGATGAACCCGGCTTTAATTCCACGCTTGGAGAGTCCTAAACCCAGCACCCACCTGGGTTTATCAAGGTAACACCACTAAAATCATGGAATGGATTGGGTTGGGTTGGAAGGACCTCAAAGCCCACCCAGTGCCACTCCAGGGACACCTCCCACTGTCCCAGGCTGCTCCCAGCCCCAATGTCCAGCCCAGCCTGGGACAACCAGCAAAGCTTTCCATGGAGCCCACGAGAAGGGGATTGGGATAATGGGAATTCTGGGACCTGCTCCCTCCACGAGTTCACCAAAGACCTGCAGGAGCCCTGGACAGTTTCTCTGCTTTGTGTCCCCAAATTTGGTGAAAACTTGACAGACTCAAGGCAGGGCCAACATCTGGAGAGGTTTGGGCAGGCTGTAGGAACAGCCCAACATGGTGACATCCAAAAGGACAAATTCCAAACAACCCTCGTGGAAAGGGAGAAGCCCTGAACCCCTCACAAACTGGGGACCACTGCTCTGGGACCTCCTCTGTGGATGAAGATGGAATTTTGGGTAGGCAGGAGGTTTTTCCCCAAGGAGAACAATAAAAATCCCTGAGATTGGTTGGAGCAGGTGTGGAGTTTGATCCCTGGATGATTCCCTGCAGAGCTGGATCCTCCTGAGTCCCTTCCAACTCCAAACATCCCGAATATTCCAGGAAGCAGCAGAAAGAATTCACAAAGCTGGAGCCCAATCTCCATTCCTGGAACCCTCACAGGCCAGGCTGGACAAATCCCTGAGGAAGCTGGTGTGATCTCCCAGCTCCAGGCAGGAGGTTGGACTGGGGCCCTCCTGAGGTCCCTTCCCACCCTGGTGGCCCATCCTGGGAGATGGTGGCCCCGTCCCTTCCCACCAGGCTGCACAGAGCCCTGGAGCCTCTGAGAACCCCCACAGAACGCATCTCCCAGCTGGGCTCCTGACCACCAACCCTCTCCCGTGTCCTGCGAGGAGGAAAGGCCAGATTTGGGGCCAAAATCCCATTTCTGGGGGGTTTTAGTCATGGTTCAGGCAATTCCAGTCTCATTCCAGCACAAATCAGGATTTCCTTCCCCTCACGCCGTCAGCAGAGCCCTGGGCTGTGTCACCCTCACCTGCCCGAGGCAGCCCCAGCTCAGGGCTCCATTTTAACTCGCCTGCAAGTGCCAAACACCACATTCATGCTAAAAACTCACTCGGCCCAAGCTGGATCCCATCCCCACTCCCCCCTCACAACCCTGGAATTCCATGGAAATGCCCCAAACCCAGCCCCAATTGCTCAACAGCTCAGCGCAGCAGCCTGCACGGGACACATCTTACAAAAGCAGCACAGAAGCTTTAAAACCTTACAAATCACCATTTTTTTTTACCCTCAAATCAGCTGAAACAGGCAGAGGGTTTTTTTTTTTTTTTAGGGTCCAGCACTTCACCAAACACCGGGAGCTTCCCAGCAGCGAGGAAGGAGCTGCCAAGAAAAGCAGCTCAGAAAATCATCCTGACATGCCCCGGAGATGGGTGCAGATAAGAGAGCCCCGGTAGCCACTAATGAGGCACAACGAGCCCGGCTCCCCAGCAGATGCTCCCCTCTGGAAAACGTAAATATTCCCAACAAATCTCCCGGAGCGCGCGGCCGCGCTCGCAGGTGCTCGCCGGGGAGAGGAGCTGGGATCAAAAAGGAGAATCCTGTTTGTTGACTGTAAACACCCCCTCGATACCGACAACACGGAGATGAAGTGGAGCAGGAATTGCGTGGGGGGAAGAGAGAGTGGCTGGAAGAGGCCTCTCCTGGAGCCGGGCAGGATTCGGTGTCTCCCCAGCCAGCCCTGACCTCGACCTGTGTCCTGGAAAAAGCAGCAGCCGCCCCGTTCCTTCTCCGAGCAGTGAATCCTGAGTTTCATGGGGAATTTTGCACTTTGGGTACTTCAGGGCTTGGCTCCCTCCTGATTTAACGGAGTCACGCACTTAGAAATAAATTCTGTGGGACCTGGTGAAGAGGAGGGAGGCCAAGAAGCACAAGAAAAGGTGATCCCAAAGGAAAGGAGTCTCCCGAGGTCAGGAGAGGTTGTGGCTCCCCATCCCAGCAGGGTCCAAGGCCAGGCTGGACAGGGCTTGGAGCTGCTGGGACAGCGGAAGGTCATCCCCACTGGATGGGATTTCAGGTCCCTTTTAAGCCAAATCATTCCATGAAATAACCAAGGACCAGGCAGGAAACCCCACCTGGAAGAGACCATGGAAGATCTAACTCTCCCTTTTCTCTCTCCCGTCCTTGGTCTGGCTAAGTTCATTTAAAGCAAACTTTGAAAGCAACAAAAATTTACAAAGAAAAAGCAAGAGGGAAAAAAAACTCCCAAGTTTGAAATGTGGGTCCAAGAGATTCAACGATCTCTGCAGATCCACCGAGGGCGAGCTCCTGGCCAGGCTGCTCAGGACACCAGGGAACACATGGACAAGGAACACAGGGAAAACAGAGAATACACGGATATCAACAGATCAAGGAATGGTTTCAAACCTCATTTTCTCCAGAAGGAATGGTTCAAACCCTGTTCTCTGTGGGGGGAATGGTTTAAACCCTGTTCTCTCAAGGGGGAATGGTTTCAAACCCCATTCTCTCAGGAGGAATGAATTCAAACCCCCTTCTCTCAGGGGGAATAGATTCAAACCCCATTTTCTCCAGAAGGAATGGTTTCAAATGCCATTCTGTCCAGGGAGAATGGCTTCAAACCCCATTCTCTCCAAGGTAAATGGTTTCAAACCCCATTTTCTCCAAGCAGAATGGTTTCAAACCCCATTCTCTCCTCTCTGGTGGGGGAGAATGGGGTTTCAAACCCCATTCTGTCCAGGGGAAATGGTTTCAAACCTCATTCTCTCTGGGGGAATGGTTTCAAACCTCATTCTCTCCTCTCTGGGGGGGGATGGCTTCAAACTCCCTTCTCTCTCAGGGGAATGGTTTCAAACCCCATTCTCTCTGCGGGGAATGGATTCAAACCCCATTTTCTCTGAGGGGAATGGTTTCAAACCCCCTTCTCTCTCAGGGGAATGGTTTCAAACCCCATTCTCTCTGCGGGGAATGGTTTCAAACCCCCTTCTCTCTGAGGGGAATGGTTTCAAACCCCCTTCTCTCTAAGGGGAATGGTTTCAAACCCCCTTCTCTCTAAGGGGAATGGTTTCAAACCCCATTCTCTCCTCCCTGGGAGGGGGGGATGGTTTCAAACCCCCTTCTCTCTGGGAGGGAACAGTTTCAAACCCCCTTGTCTCTGGGAGGGGAATGGTTTCAAACCCCATTCTCTCTGTGAGGGGAATGGTTTCAAACCCCCTTCTCTCTTGGAGGTAACAGTTTCAAATCCCCTTCTCTCCAGGGGAAGATGCTGGAGGCTTTGCCTCAGCTCTGCTGCAAAACCCACGGCCCGTCCCAGGCTCCTGGCTCAGCTCCTCCTGCTCCCCACCGGGCACGGAAGAGTTAACCACGAGGGAAAAGGTGAGATTCCCCCTTTTCCCCCTTCCCCTCTCTCCTTGCTCCCAGCAGAGCAGGCCATTACCCCGGCCCAGCCGCAGCCCCATTGTTCCCAGCCTGGGATATGGGAAGCAATATCCATTTTCCATTTAGACCGGGGCAAAGCCTTTAATTTCAGCCTCCCGCCTGCAGCTGGAGTTCCCTTTTAACTCCTGGGCCGCGGGAGTGAAGACAGTTTTATATGGGGGGAAACGCTGCAAAGGCCACTTTAATATGGTCACATGTGGGACGGGGGGAGCTTTTCCGAGGGCCCGGTAATGAGGGGCAGCAGCAGCGGGATATTGCACTTCCCATCTGGCCGCTTTGCACAGCGGGGAAAGCTCTCCCGGCTGCTCAGGGACAGGCCCCAGTGCGGTAAAACAAAACGCACCGAGAGTAAATAACAAATAAAGCGTGTGGAGGAGATGCCCTCTAATGTTGGAGCCCGGCAGCACAGCCGCGGAACGGGGGAAATTTGGGAGAAATTGGGAAATCGAGGCAGGGGTGAGGTGAAGCGCGGGGGGTTTGGGGTATCCCGGAGTTTTGGGATCGCCCCAAAAACTCCCCACACGCTGAGGGGTGCCAGGGCTCAGCTCCTGCCAGGGCCACCCGTGTTTGTGTTGGTGTGGCCCTGCAGTGACCCGGGAAGGTCCTTCCCGTCTGTCCCTGTCCCTGTTCCACCCTGTCCCTTGCTGTCCCCACGGCTCCTGACAAATCTGCCCGGCAAAGATCAGGGAGCAGTGCTGGAAGAGGGAAAACACCCTGAGGAACCAGCCTGGCTTTGGGAATCCAGCCTTAACCCATGGAACACCTTCCCACAGGGATTTTGGAGCAGTCGGCTCCTGCCAGAGCCTTCCCAGCTCCTAATTGAGCTCCTAATTAATTGACCCGACCTCTGAACCGGGTCGGGACAGCAAAGGAGGAGTTTCCATCCCAAAGAGAACCCAGGGATGCAAAGGGCTCGGATGGACCCGAGGGATGAGATCCACCAGATCCAGGCTGCAGCTGAGATCCCTTCCAACCCAAACCATTCCAGGATTCCTCCCACTCCAGTCCCTTTTCCAGATGCTCCCGCTTTTCCCAAAAGCAGGAAACCCCAATTTGCTGAGAAATGGGACATTTTTACAGCCTGGGTGATGTGGAGGGGAGGAATCCACTCTCCTCACTGAAATCCAAGGAGTTCAGAGAGATCCTGATCCTGGTGTTCCCCAGCTCCCCATCCCACGCTCCCGGTGAGAGAAAAAAACAGAATTTTCCCTTCTTTCCAGGGAATCACCATGAAAGCAGCAGCTGGAACTGGGGACCAGGAGTAGAAAGCCAAATTTTGGACAAGATCAGGGTTTCTCCTCTTTCTGCAGGACAAAGCCACCCGTGACACAAAACTGCATGATGGAAAACCAAGGAATTGAGGATTTGAGGGGGAAAAAAGAAAAGCCTGGAGGAAATAAAATTGCCAGAACTGCCTGCTGGGATTGGTGGGAGGGTCAGGGAGCTCCTGTCCCCAAATTCCAGGGCAACAAGATACCAAGTTCCAGATCCCAAGGTCCAAGCAGGGCTCTGGTACCTCCCATCAACCTCCAAGGACGGAGTCAAAAGTTGCTCCATTCTTGAAAAGAAACATTAAAAATAAATAAACAGGGATTTTTATTCCTTGGCACTGCAGGGAAAAAGGCACGGAACTGGGAATAAAGTGCATTTAAATTCCTCACTTTGGGACAGAAACCTTGTTCCAAGTGCCACCAGAGCTTCCAGCCCATTCCCATCCACTCACCTGGATACAACAGGGAAAACCAGACATTCCCAGGACTCCACCAGCAGCACCCCCTGATCTGCAAACAACTGTCTGAACCTCGTTTCGCCAAAAACAGAGAGCAGAAAACAGAATTTCTCAACAGGACGGAGCCAGGAGGCCTCTGAGGCAGAGCAGGGGGTGCCCAGGAGTCGCCAGGAGCCACCCCCTGCCCTGCTCTGCCCGCAGCAAAATCCATAAATTCCCAGTTGTCCCGGCAGGAACACCCAGCACAGCCAGCTCCAGCCCAGGTGTTGCTGAAAAACAGCACAACAATGGCCTGGGCAGGGAATTCCAGCTTGTCCAGCACTGCTCCCAGCAAATTCCGGAGCGAGGGCGCCCTGAGCTGCAGGACAGGCTGGGATAGCCTTGGATGGATTTTGTTCCATGGGTTTATCCAAAGGTTCCTGTGCTGTGTAAACTCCTGGTGTCCACGAGAACTTTGTCAACAGCTCAGGGAGAACAGGAGCAGGAGCAGAACAGGCTGGGAGTGCTGGAAAACCACGGGAATGGATCCAACCGGGCCTGGGCTGGAATTGCCAAAGGCCAGGTGGGAATTGTGTCCCTGTGCCCCTCAGGTGAGAGCNGTCCACACTGATGAAAACAACGCTCTGAATTCCATATTCTCCTTAAAACCAATCCCGTAAGTGTGACAGAGCTGGAATCAGTGACTCGCTGTGCTTCAGAGGAGTTAAAGCCCCAAAAAGCTGCAAACCAACCCCAAATCTGGGGCTCCCCCACACCCTGCATAACCCTAAAAAACTCCAGCTCAGGTTCTCTGATCTTCAGAGGCAGAGGGAGCCCATGGAAAATGGAAACCCATGGAAAACTGAAACCTGCAGGACACAGAGGGATCAGCAGCTCGGCCCCGTCTGGGCCACACAGGTCTCCCTGTGCCACCAAAAAATTGAATTTTGGAGCCTGCAGAGACTTCAGAGACTTTGTGGGCTCCTGGCAGACCCCAAAACACAGCTCTGGAAGGAATTCCACCCATCCACAGCCCGATCCCTTCCCAAGCACTGGCAAAAGTGGGGGTGTGGGATGGAGAATGGATGCTCCATGCTCCAGGCCAGCAGGAATTCCACGGATGAAGACAGAGAGAACACCAGGGTCAGGATCTCCGTGCCTGAAACACAGGGATGCTCCCATCCACTCCTGCCTTCCATGGAACTCTGAAAGTGACATCACACCCAGGAGACCCGGGTCCAAGAACTTCTCCCATTTCCCTTTTTCCTGGTTCTAAGAACTTCTCCCTTTTCCTTGGTTCCAAGATCTTCTCCCTTTTCCCTTTTTTCCAGAGCCCCACAGATTCCAGGGAGCTCTGCAAGGACAGAAGGGACAGCAGTTGTCCCTTCCAAGTTCCTTTCCCTGCTAAGAATTTAACCTCTGGGAAAACCAAGGACGAGCTTCCAGGAGAAGTTTCCACCTCTGAGAGCAGAACTGGGAGGAGACACAGCAGATCCAGGACCTCCAGGACATCTGCTGGGAAGGAGCAAGGAGAGAAGCTCTCCCAGGAAATGCAGAACTCCCAGACACAGCAGAACCCTGCTGGTGGAGCAGATGGGAATGTTCCTCAGAGCCCACCGGGACCAAATTCCAGCCTCTTCTGGAATCATGGAATTACTGGGGTTGGAAAAACCTCCTGAGATCATCGAGTCCAACCATCCCCAGCACTGCCAAGGCCACCCCTGTCCCCAAGTGCCACATCCACGTGGATTTTAAATCCCTCCAAGGATGGGGACTCCACCCCTGCCCTGGGCAGCTCCAATGCCTGAACACCCTTCCCATGAGGAAATTCTTCTCAATATCCGAACGAAAGATGCTCTGCCACAGCCTGAGGCTGCTCCCCTTGTCCTGTCCCTGCTCCCTGGGAGCACAGACTGACACCATTCCCTGTTTTCTGATCTGCCCCGTCCCGTCCCAGCTGCAAGGGAAGCGTCTGTGCGGAGGCACCAACCTCCAAACCCAGGGAATTTCAGGGATCTTCAGGCTGAGGGAGGTTTTCACGTGACACATAAGCAGCCACAGCAAACCTTCTGAGCAATCCAAGATGTGAATTCCGCTTCAATCCCATTGCAGAGGTTCCAGTGTGAACTGAGATGTGTTTTTCCCGGAATATCAGGAGGGAAATTCCGTGTCCTTGGTGCTGCTCAGTTCATTTAACGAGGGCAGGGGTTCAGTCTGGACTGGTTTTTTTGCTCTTCCTCTCAGCCAGAAGAGCTCTTCCTCAAACTAGCCCAAGCCAGGAGTGCTGCCCAATCCAGGATGGATTTCCCATCCCTTCATCCCAGGTAAAGACAGCTTTCCTTGGATCAACACCGGACACGTGGCCAGCCTTTAAAACGTCGAGTTTGGATCCAGCATCCCAATTCTCCAGAATCCAAAGAGGTTTGTTCACCCAGCAGGGCTCCAATCCTGCCCAGGATTTCCCTCGGGGCCTTTTGGGATGCTCCCACTTTCCCTTTGGAACAGATGGAGGAGGAAGGGCTCAGGAGTGCTGGGTGCAGGGCGGGCCAGGCCAGGGGGACATGGAACCTCTCCGGGATGACAGCTCTGGCTTTCCCAGCCACAGCCACTCCAGAGGGCTGGAGAAGCACAGGAACAAAGCTGCTCCCAGGATCCAGAGCCCTCGGGTTATCCGAGAGGGGCAGCAGCCAGAGGAGGGTCCCCGGCAGGGCAGTGACACCGGGACCGGCCTAAGATCCACTCCTTTTCCCCATTTTCCGTGGCTTGGATTTTGTTTTCTGCTGGCAAAATCCAGCAAGCAACCACGGATGGGTCCAGAGTTTATGGTGATGAGAGGAGCAGGAACGGATCCGGCCCTTCCCGAATGGAACAGCTCCTGTCCCTGCCCCAAGGAATGTTCCAGAGCCTTCTCCTGTCCCTGCCCCAAGGAATGTTCCAGAGCCTTCTCCTGTCCCTGCCCCAAGGAATGTTCCAGAGCCTTCTCCTGTCTCTGCCCCAAGGAATGTTCCAGAGCCTTCTCCTGTCTCTGCCCCAAGGAATGTTCCAGAGCCTTCTCCTGTCCCCGCTCCAAGGACAGATCCAGAGCCTTCTCTTGCCACAAAGAGACTCTTCCACATCACCTTCATTCCTGCTGAAAACCTCCCAGCAACCTGAGCAGCCCCAGATCCACCTGTCCCACTCTGACCAGCCCTCCCTGCTCCCAAATTTCCCCATGGGAATGAGCTGGGTCTAAAATCCTCTTGAGGAAAGGGCAAGGAGCTCCTGGGCTGCCTGGGGAAGGCTGAATGCTTCAGATGCTGCAAGGAAACAAAAGCTCAGCCCCTGGCTTATCCCACTTGGAGTTACCCAGGATTAGGCCCCTGCATTCCAGAGGCCAAGAGATTCCCAAGGAAAGGGGCACTGATCTCAGAAGAAAGATCCTAAAAAGGGTGATGGCACCTCCTGTCCCTGCAGGGGCTCCAGGAGAGCTGGAGCGGGACTGGGGACAAGGGACAAAGGGACAGGAGCCAGGGAATGGCTGCCACTGGGAAAGGGGAGATTGGGCTGGGATGTTGGCAAGGAATTCCTGTCTGGGAGGGTGGGGAGGGGCTGGGCTGGAATTGCCAGAGCAGCTGGGGCTGCCCCTGGATCCCTGGGAATGTCCAAGGCCAGGTTGGACATTGGGGCTGGAGCAGCCTAGGACAGTGGGAGGTGTCCCTGAACATGGAATGGGGATGAGGATGGGATTTAAGGCCCTTCCCACCCAACCCATTCCATGACTCCAGCACCCCTCAAAAACACCTTCACCCCACAGGATCCAAGCTGTTCCCAGGGAACGTCCCCCCAAGCATTCCCGGGAGCCCAGACTGAATCCATGGAGCAGAAACCTCCCGTGTTTTTTCACCCAGTGCCATTCCTCCCGGAGAGCCAAATCCTTGGATCTGGAGCTCCAGCCCCTCCTGCAGCCCCGGGGGGAGGCCGAGCCTGGCTGAGCCCAGCCCCGCGCCCGGCACCGCTCCGGAGGATCCCGGCGCTCAACAATGGGGGATCTGTCAGAGCCCGGCCCGGCACCGGCCATCATCTGTTTCCCATAACTCCAGCTGACCTAAACTCCTCGGCCTGAACAAGTAGCCTGTGTTTTTCATCTGGAAAACTCCACGGAGCCGTTCCCGCTCCGGCCTCTCCCTCCCCTGCCGGAGCCAGGCTTTGGAGAAGTCACAAAGCGATGGACGGAGATTCCCTCGTTATCCCCAGCAGCAGCACTGAATCTTTTCAGGCCGGGATTTTGCCCTCCCAGGTGCTCTGCAAGGCTGAACACACCTGGATGTGCCTTTCCCCTCCACCTCTCCCTCCCCAAGGAAAATCCCAGCCCGACGCTCGCCGGTGTACCAACGAGCGGAGCAGCACGCCGAGCCCGCGCCTGTTTCATGATAAATTTAAAATCCATTAAAACTTCATCAGGAGTGAGCTGCCAGGGAAACAAACAGATTGAGGACGAGCCCCACAGGGTTCTCCACGCGAGGCCAGCGTGCGGAAAAGCCCTGGAGGGCAGAGCTGGTGAGGGAAGCTCCATGTGCGGGCGCCGGGAAGGAGGGAGGGAGCGCTGGGAATCACTGGCAAAGGAGGATCCAACCCCCAGGGTTATCAGCTCTGCTCAGGGCTAACATCCACGAGGGGGAAAAAATAACCTCCAGTTAGGGGAAAAGCAGGATGGGTCCTTGAGGAGGATGAAGGGCAGGTTCATAGGGAGGAGGAAGGAAAACATAGGGAAGGGAACAAAACCTGCAGCAAATCCCAATCCCTTTCTCCACAGTGCTGTGGGGTTTAGGCTCCTCCAGAGACGAAAAGATCCCAAAATGGGGAAGTTTCTATGGGATGATGTGAGGTCAAAGCCCTTTGTTTTCCCCTCTCCCTGGATCCCTGTCCCAGGCAGCTCCACAGTGAAATGTTTGGGTTGGAAAAATCACATTTGCATCGTTATTATTGTGTTCTCCCCTGGCAGAACAGGGGGGAACGCTCGGGGAGCAGGGAGAAATAAAAGCAGGATAAACTCGTAAACAAACCTCCTGTTCTGAGCACACCCAGCTTGAGCTGCACCCTGTGTACCGGGACAGGAGTCGTGTCCCAGCAGCCCTCCTCCAACTCGGGCTGTGCCTTTTTGAGGCAATAATCTGTAAAAAAGGGTCCAAACAGAAAATTCCAGCTAAAGCGATGCTGCAGGGTCCCACAAGTCACACTCTGGGGAGGGGAAAGCACATCCTGAGTGTTGGGAGGGGAATGCCCACGGAAGGAGAGGACTCTGGAAGGGATGGGACATCCAGATGAACCTGGCAGGCCGGAGAGGTGGGACAGGAAAGTTAAAAAACCCCCTAGCACCAGGGTCAGGGCAATCCCAGCACAGATCCTGGCTGGATGGGGAACGAAGGGATGTAGAGCAGCCTCTCTGGGAGAGGGATTTGGGATGTTGTGGGTGAGGCTGGAATGGCCCAGGCCAGACCCCCCCAGGCCTGGGCTGGCATTGCCAAAGGCCAGGTGGGAATTGTGTCCCTGTGGCCCTCAGGTGAGAGCCCAGCTGCAGAGCTGCCCCAGCCCTGGGGCCACCAGCAGGAGGACGTGGAGCTGCTGGAGAGAGCCCAGAGGAGGCCCCGGAGCTGCTGCAGGGCTGGAGCCCCTCTGCTCTGGAGCCAGCCTGGGAGAGTGGGAATGTTCCCCTGGAGAAGGGAAGGCTCCAGGGAGAGCTCAGAGCCCCTGGCAGGGCCTGGAGGGGCTCCAGGAGAGCTGGAGAGGGACTGGGGACAAGGGACAAAGGGACAGCACACAGGGAATGGCTGCCACTGGGAAAGGGGAGATTGGGCTGGGATCTTGGCAAGGAATTCCTGGCTGGGAGGAGGGGAAGGTCCTGGCACAGGGTGCCCAGAGCAGCTGGGGCTGCCCCTGAGCTAATTCCAACCATTTCCAACCAATTGCAATCAATTCCAATTAGTTCCAACCAATTCCAACAATTTCCAATCGATTCCAAAGAGTTCCAACTGATTCCAACCATTTCCAACCAGTTCCAACCATTTCCAGCAGGACCCAGACAGTCCCCTGGTTGTTGGGGTGTCCCAGGGCCCTTTGTGACACGGGGCCCGTGCCGTGCCCAGAGCCCTTTGTGACACTGAGGCCCTGGGGACAGTGCCAGGGACGCCCCTCCCTCAGGACCCCGCGCTTCCCGGGATCCCCCAGAGGATCCCCCACCCCTCTGAGGCTCAGGATCGCGGAGATGGCAGAGAGGGCAAACGCCAAATCCCAGCCCAGGAGGGGACCACCGAGCCCCCAGAGAAGGGGCCAGGTCAGGGAGGGGACAGGAGGGGACACACGGAGGTGCCTGGGGGATTTGGATGGGATGGGATGTGGCAAGGACTGCTTCCCACAGCTACTCCTGCCTGCGGGTGGGACACGGGGAATGGTGGGTGGGACACAGGGATTAGGGGGAGTGACACAGGGAATCACAGGTGGGACACACGGAATAGTGGGTAGGACACGGGGGAATAGTGGGTGGGACATGGGGAATAACGGGTGGGACACAGATTCGGGGATGTGACATGGGGAATCACGGGTGTGACACGAGGGAATAGCGGGTGGGACACGGGGATTAGGGGATGTGACACAGGGAATAACGGGTGTGACACAGGGGAATCACGGGTGGGACACGGGAATGCAACCACAGATGAGACACAGGGAATGGCAGGTGGGACACAGGGAACAAACCACAGGTGAGACACAGGAAACAATCAGAGATGGGACACAGGGAATGGCAGGTGGGGACATAGGGAATTTCAGGTGGGATACAGGGAGCAAAGCACAGGTAGGACACGGGGAACAACCAGAGACGGGACAGAGGGAATTTCAGGTAGGGACACAGGGAATTTCAGGTGGGACACAGAGAGCCACAGGTGGGACACAGGGAATAACAAGTGGGGATATAGGGAACTGCAGGTGGGACACAGGGAATAACGAGTGGGACACAGGCAGCCAGAGATGGGACACAAGGAAACAACTACAGGTGGGACACAGGTACAGGTGGGACACAGGGAGCAAACCACAGGTAGGACACAGGGAACAACCAGAGATGGGGCACAGGGAATGGCAGGTGGGACACTGGCAGGTAAAGGTGAGACACAGGTACAGGTAGGACACAGGGAAACAACCACAGGTGGGACACAGGGAGTAAGAGGGGGACACAGGGAACTGCAGGTGGGACAGAGACAGGCAGAGGTGGGACACAGGGAACTGCAGGTGGGACAGAGACAGGCAGAGGTGGGACACAGGGCACAAACTCCAGGAGGGCCACAGGAGGGCAGCTGAAGGTGGCACCCAGGGCCAATGGGACACAGGGCAGCCAGGGCCAGTCCCCCCATGGGATGAGGCTGCCAGGGCCACCCAGCCCGGAGAGCCCGTGGGACACCGGGAGCCACCACAGAGCCCCTGGGGGACCCCTGGAGATGGCACCCAACACCTTCCCCAGGCCAGGAGCCGGGACAGCAGCCAGGGCCACCCTCACTCGCCCTCTGTCCCCTGCAGGTGGCCGTGCCCCACGCCGGGCTGGCCCAGGAGGTGACGGCGCCCGCCCGGCCCGCGCGTGGCACCGGCCACCGGCCACCGCCCCCTACCCTGGCAACATCCCTGCTTGCTCCTGGCCAGAGCAGGGCCCCGGGCAGCGGCCACCGCCCGCGTGTCCCCGGCACCCGGGACAGCCCGGGCACCGCCACGGCCACGCAGGGCCGGGCAGGGGAGCCTGGGGACAGCATGGAGCCGGCCCGGCACAGGGTCAGGGTGGCCCGGCTGACTGAGGACGGGCTGAGGCAGCTGGGGGGGATCTCCAGCTACCAGCGGATCCTGGACTGGCTGGACAGCACCGTCGCCAGCAGAGCCGAGGTAGTGGCCGAGCTGCAGGAGGAGCTGGATGGATTCTGGGACTTCCAGGAACGCGGGAATGATTAGGGTGGAAACGCCCCTGAGATCGTCGAGTCCGACCAGACCCAACTCCACCACGGCCACCAGGGCCACGTCCAGCCCCTCCGTGGACACCTCCGCCACTCTGAGGGACCTTCCTGCCATGGACAGGCACAAAGGGGGGAGCTGAGAAGGCAGAGCCAGGCCCTGCTCAGGACCAGCTGAAACAGAGGAATGCCCAGGGGAATTCCCAGGAAAACCCCTTTTCCCCAGGAGGGTGATCCACCACTGGGACACGCTGCCCGGAGAAGCTGTGGAGCTCCATCCCAACGGGACACAGACCTGAGAACCCCCTGTAGCTCCACAGGGTGATCTCCAGAGCTTCCATCCATCCCTGGTGCTGTGAGGGTAGGGATGCCTTCCCTAGGGACCTTCTGGACATGCTCCAGGGACCACAGAACCACAGAATGGCTTGGGCTGGAAGAAACCTTGAAGAGCACCCAGTTCCACCCCCTGCCATGGGCAGGGACACCTTCCATCACCCAAAGTTTCTCCAAGCCCCGTCCGACCCGGCTGTGAGCGCTTCCAAGGTCTACAAACAAAACCGGGATGAACCTTCCCACCCAACACCTGTGGAAAACACGTCCTGGAGCATCCCAATAAAGAGCTTTTCCACAGATCCGCCCTTGTCCTTTGGTTAATGCCTGAAACCATGACAAGATGCAACAGGAGCGGCTTTTCAAGCCTCTGGTTTTCCCAACAAGTTCGTATCCTGAAGGATTCTGTGGGGTTTCAACCCCACACCACAAGCACGGCCAGGGCAAGACGGAGTCGGGAGAGGGGATTGAAGGGAAGAGCCAAACCCCCGCTCCCCACACAGCCCCCGTGGGCTGCACCGAGGCTGCCAGGACGTGACTCAGCCCCCACAAAAAGGTGAAACCCGAAGATCACAAGTCCCCCAGACCTCCAGCTCCCGCCTCCAAACCATAAAAGAGCCGCTTTTCCCCACGGCCAAACCCCGTGGATTCCAAAGGATCCACAGAAACCCCTCCGCAATGCCAACACCACCCTTAGGAACACCCCAACTTCTGGGCACGGCCATCTCGGAGCCTTCCCATCCCCTTCCCCACAGCACGACCCCAAAACCCCTTTTTGGTGGGAGTTTCTCCCATTCCTTCTCCCATTCTGTCCCGGAATGCAACGGCAGCGTTTGTTCATTGTGCAGATCCAGCCTGGCTTCCAGGTTTTCCTGAACAAAGGACTGGGACAGGGGCAATATGCGTCAGAAGCCCGTCCTGGACGTTGCTCACCCTTTTTTTCCCTGCACAAATATTTGTAAACACATGGAGAATTCGTGTCCAGCCGCCTTCGGGACCCTTCATAAAAGCAGGGATTTATTGCAAACAGGATGGGAATCATTTCCCAGCTCCCGGTGCTTATAGGGCTTTAGGATGAGAAACATAAAGAGCAGGAAAACAGCGGCTGCAGCTGGGCTGGAGAGGGATGGAACAGGGCTGGTGTGAATTCCCAGCTCCAGAGCCCCCCAAAACACCCTCCCAAAAAACAAAATAAAGTCTGGAGTTCCTGGGCTGCGCAGGAGAATTCCCCGGGGTTTATTTATGGATGGAGGTTTAGGGATAGGCTGAGCTCAGCTGAGCTGGGCCTAAGGATCTTCCAGGAGTGCTCAGCCTGGAGAAAAGAGGTTCAGGGGGGACCCTGTGGCTCTGCACAGGTCCCTGGCAGGAGGGGACAGCTGGGGAGGGTCAGGATCTGCTCCCAGGGAACAACAGGAGAATGGAAACGGCCTCGAGCTGTGCCAGAGGAGGCTGAGGTTGGAAATTCAGGGAAATTCCTCATAGGAAGGGAAAGGGATGTCCAGCCCTGGCAGGAGTGGAGCCCCCATCCCTGGGGGATTTCAAACCCTGTGGATGTGGCACTCGGAGACATGGGCAGTGGTGGCCCTGGCAGGGCTGGACTGGGTGACCTCAGAGGGCTTCTCCAACCTCAACAATTCCTTGATTTTATGATCCTTGCAATCCCGGAGTTCCTGGCTGGCACATCCTCATTTCCCACCCTGAGGGACAGGATCCTCCCAGCTTCCCTTCCATCCATGGCCCATTCCTGTTGTTTTCCATGATTCCCACAGCTGGAGCCAACGCCAGAACGGGCAAGGCCTCAAATTCTAGGGATAAGCAGGAAAAACTGGAACTGCTCACCAGGGTTGGATTTGGGTCTTCAAAGGTCCCCAAGAAGTGGCACAGAGAGAGACTTGGGCTCATTTTTAGGAGCCAAAAAAAGCCCTAAATGTGGAATATCAGCATCATTGCTGAAGGAGAGGAGGGAGAAGGCCGAGGAAGGAATTCAATCCCAGATTCCAGAACAGATGGATCCAGGATTCTCTTGGAAAATCACAGCAAAACAGAGGCAAGGGACAAAAAGTACAAAAGGAGGAATTAAAATTAATGAAACAGGGGGAAAAATTCCACAGAGTGTGGTCCAGTGTTGGAGCAGGGGCACGGAGAGGCTGGGCAGCCTCCAGCCTTGGAGATCCTCAAAATTTACATGGAAAAGGCTCAAAAATTCCTGATTTAACTTCAAATTCAGCAAATTTAGACTAGGACCAAGTTTCCCATGAGCTGCTCCAGTCTGACTTAGGTGCCCCCCATTGGGATTAGATGGGATTTAATTAGATGGGATTTAAGGACCCTTCCAACCCAAACCACTCCACAATGGTTCGAATCCATAACCAGAGGATGATAAAAGAGTGGGAATTCACCGTTTCCCTTTGTGCTGAGTTTTACCTTAGAACACCAACGTTCTCCAGGGAAATTCCTTCCAAATCACTTCACTTCCGCCCCTATCACTTGTTATTTTTGAGATATCTCCCTTCTGGACACCACCACAGAGTCCTGCGGGGCAGCCGAGGCGTTTCCCAAACATTCCTGGGACCCTCCTGAGCCCCAAAGCCCGGAAACAGCAAATCTTGGGAAGAGCCTTCCCACGCCTGCACAGTGAGAGGAGCGGGGCTGGAATTCGGGGTGGTTCAGCTGCACCCTGAACAAGAGGAACATTCCCAGCAAAACCCCCATGGCCTCGGAGCTCCCTGCAGCCAGCAGCTCCAGAGTGGCTAAAACTCCTTAAAAAAGACCTTGGAAATGAGTAGGGGAAGGTGAATGGTGCAGTGAAGGCTGAAAAAATGATGGGAGGAATTCCAGAACTTCCAGTCCCTGAGTCCTCCTGGGACAGGATTCCAGGAGAATGGAGGAGAAGGGGAGAACCAGGAGATATTTAAGCAGGAATTATGGCAGTGATGAGCTGGCACAGCACGATTTGGGGATCCTGGGAAAGCAGAATCCCTGACCTCAGCCAGGGTTTAATGTGCTTTTCCACAACATTCCCAAACCTAAACTTGGATGTCCCTGTCTGGATGAGGGACAGCTGGGTAAATAAATAAATAATTAGGGGGGTGGTCAGTTCCAGAGGGTTGGGATGAAGGATTTGCACCCCAAACGGAGCTGGTGACAAGTGGGGACCATGGTGGGGCCTGTCCTGGGACACGCCCGGCTCCACTGCAGTGGCAGCGACCTGGGGGAGCCACAGAGCAACTGCCAGGAGCTCCTCGGTGGCTGCAGCCTGGGAAAGAGTCACAGGGTCATGGAATGATTGGAAAAGGCTGGAAAAGGTCTTGAAGATCATGGGGTGTGAATACTCACAGCACTGCCAAGGCCATCACTGCCCACATCCCCAAGTGCCACATCCACAGGGCTCTGAAATCCCTCAGGGGTGGGCACTCCAAACCTCCCTGGGCACTTCCAATTCCTCACCCCCCTTTCCATGGGGAAATTCCTGCTGGTGCCCACCCTGAGCTCCCCTGAGGCCGTTCCCTCTCCTCCTGTCCCTGTCCCTGGAGCAGAGCCCGACCCCCCCGGCTGTCCCCTCCTGGCAGGAGCTGTGCAGAGCCACAAGGGCCCCCTGAGCCTCCTTTGCTCCAGGCCGAGCCCCTTCCCAGCTCCCTCAGGGATTCTCCAGCCCCTTCCCAGCTCCCTCAGGGATTCTCCAGCCCCTTCCCAGCTCCCTCAGGGATTCTCCAGCCCCTTCCCAGCTCCCTCAGGGATTCTCCAGCCCCTTCCCAGCTCCCTCAGGGATTCTCCAGCCCCTTCCCAGCTCCCTCAGGGATTCTCCAGCCCCTTCCCAGCTCCCTCAGGGATTCTCCAGCCCCTTCCCAGCTCCCTCAGGGATTCTCCAGCCCCTTCCCAGCTCCCTCAGGGATTCTCCAGCCCCTTCCCAGCTCCCTCAGGGATTCTCCAGCCCCTTCCCAGCTCCCTCAGGGATTCTCCAGCCCCTTCCCAGCTCCCTCAGGGATTCTCCAGCCCCTTCCCAGCTCCCTCAGGGATTCTCCAGCCCCTTCCCAGCTCCCTCAGGGATTCTCCAGCCCCTTCCCAGCTCCCTCAGGGATTCTCCAGCCCCTTCCCAGCTCCCTCAGGGATTCTCCAGCCCCTTCCCAGCTCCCTCAGGGATTCTCCAGCCCCTTCCCAGCTCCCTCAGGGATTCTCCAGCCCCTTCCCAGCTCCCTCAGGGATTCTCCAGCCCCTTCCCAGCTCCCTCAGGGATTCTCCAGCCCCTTCCCAGCTCCGTTCCCTGCCCTGGCCACGCTCCAGCCCCTCCAGGGCTCCCCAGAGCTGCCCCAGCAGTGCCAGCACAGGGGACAAGGGCACGGCAGGACAAGTTCCCAGAGAGGTTATGGAGTCATGGAGGTTTTCAACACAAGCTGGGATAAAGGCCTGAACAGCCTGGGCTGATCTCAGAGCTGCTTCCATGGAATCATGGAATGGTCTGGGTGGGAAGGGAGCTGAGAGCTCATCCAGTGCCATCCCATGGGCAGGGACACCTCCCACTGTCCCAGGTGGATCCTAGCCCCAATGTCCAGCCTGGCCTTGGGCACTGCCAGGGATCCAGGGGCAGCCCCAGCTGCTCTGGCAATTCCAGCCCAGCCCCTGCCCACCCTCCCAGACAGGAATTCCTAATTCCCAAGATCCCAGCCATCCCTCATTCCAGGATGTCAGACCAGAACCCCCTGAGATCCCTCCCCAGGGAACGATCCCATCCCACCAAACAGATTCCATGAACCTCCCCCAGCCAGGGCAATCAGAGCCGGCCTCTCAGAGCGGGATGGGATTGAGGGACCCGGGATGAAACCGGCCCTGAACCCAAATCCCAGGATATCCCCACAGCCCTGGGAAAGCTCCGCTGCTCTCTCAGCTGACGAGGAGCTGCATCCGGGCTATTGCAGGAACACCTCCCCGGCTCAGGGGGGGTTTTCCCTCCCCTTTCCCCGTCTGTTTTCCAAGGGGAATATTCCCAGCCCTGTGATCCTATCAGGCCAGCCCCGACCCAATGCTGATTTCTCTGCCGCCGCTTTGATCGCGGCCGAGCGCTTTTCTCCCGGGGAAAAAAAAAAAAAAAAAAAAAAAAAAAAAAAGGAGGTCAGGGGGTGAAAAGAGCACAGTGACAATTCCCAAAGCTCAGCCCGCTGCCACCAGGGCCAGGCGCGGGCCGGGCTCCATTAGCACGTAGGACAGGGTGGTTATCACAGGTCACTGACACTGGCGCGCTCTAATGGCTTTTCCTGTGGCCTTATCAATGCCGTGCACAAAGTGGCTGCCCCCAGCCTTCCCCTATGATCTCAGAGCTCTGTTTACGGCTATCTCCCCGCACCAGGCACCAGCCCAGGCAGCAGACGCTGAGAAATGCCAGGACACGGCCACGGGACAGCCTGCAGAGTGCCTGAGATGGACAAGGAGCCACCAGAGACTCCGGAGAGGGAATTTTTTTTTTTTTTGTCCACTGCACCCCGCTCCTTTCAAAAAAACCCAAAATAAATAATAAAGTTTTCGAGTTCCCAAGGAAAACTCGACAAGCCCGAGATCTGAAATAGAAGAACCACAGAGTTTCCATGGTGGGGTTTGTGTTGCACGATGGAATAAAAGGAACAAGTGGTGCTACAAAGAGAATAAAAAAGGTTTGGTTTCGTCTGAGAGGCAGGGCTGGGTGGCTCTCGCTGGTGGAGCTGTGGTTCCCCAAGAGCCTCCCTCGTGCCTTGAAAGGAGAACTTCAATTGCTCTGCCCCCTCTGCAAAGCACAAATATTTTTGGTGGGGATGCTGAGCCCCCGAGAGGGTGGGGAGCCCCAGCCCCAGGGATGAGCTGAGCCCCCTTGCCCAATCCCATCCCAAAAAAAGCAGGAAAAGGAGGATTGGGGCAGGCAGCACCAGCAGCATCACACCTGTGAGAGGAATGAACACGATTTAACGCAGGGCTGGGAGCAGAACCAGCACCCACGGGATCTCCCAGTTCCAGTGGAATCTGCCCCACGTGGCCATCCCAGGTGGGAATTCCACGGGCTCACCTTGAGCCCAGGGACCCCCGAGCAGCTCCTGCAGCAAAACCTTGCAATTCCAGTGATAATCCCCAAAAGAAAACCTTGTTTCTCCTCCCAAGGCTGTGCTGGCTCCACACTAAGAGATACAAAGCGTGTCCTTCCCTGAAATTCCCAAGGAGAGCTGTTCCAAAAGGATACAGACTATCCACCCTGACAAGATATTCCTACGTGGACTGTCTGCAGCAAAATAGCAGGGTTATTATTAACTGTCCTTTTTTTTTTTTTACCTTTTTAATGCATTTGTGCATCAAAGCAGCTCGAGGGTCGGGGGAGAGGCAGCACAGATAAAAATGTCAGTACTGAGATAGGACAAATTTATAGTAAATCCCTGTCAGCTCCCATTTATCTAAATTATCCAGCTCTGGATTCCCCAGAAATCCTCCAGCAGCTCCAGCTTTTAGGGCTGTTTTTACCTCAGAATCCGCTCCCTTTTTCTTTCTGCCTTGTTGCCTCTGTTTTTGGACACTTGTTCTTTCCCCTAACATGACCCCTTTGTAGCTGGGATCAAAGAGCTGGGAGTGTCAATCCCAGTGTCTTCAGGAACATGTGAAGAACCTCAAAGTAATTGGGAAGCAATTAGCACCGAGCTAAAAAAACCCACCCCGCCGAGGCAGAGCCCAAATGAGCACTAACAGGCACCAGCCTCGCTCAGGGAAGGCTTTAAGGGACTTAAATCACGCTCAGCTGCCTCCCAGACAACTTCTTGGGAGCACCTTCAGTGCAGCCCACTCTGCCTCGAGTTTTTTTGGCTTTTTTTTTTTTTTTAATTTCATTCCTTTCTGCTTTGGGTTCGCTCTTTGCTTTTCTGCCCCGCTGCAGCTCAGGGGAAACATGAAACACAAAACTGCTTTTCATTCTGTGTTGTGTAAAGCGAAGCCATCCCATGCCTTGGCCTGGAAACCCAAGGCACCCGGCAGCTGCTGAGATGTTCCTGCAGATAAACCAGCTGGCCCGGGCCTCACCTCGCCTCTTCTATTTTGGATATCGATCAAAGCAGCCCCAGCACAAGGCAGATTTTGGTCAGAGGCAGCAGAAAAGATCAGCCCATGGATGGTGAAACCCCGTCCTGGGTTTGTTCTCTGGGTCACAGCACTGCCCTTTTCCAGGGCTCCTCTGCTGGGAGGGGATGGAGCTGCTCCCACCAGCCCGGGCTGCAGGTGAGGGGCCTGAGATAGGCCAGGCCTGCTGAGCTCGGCCTGGGCTGGGCCTAGGGCTCGGGGTCAGCTCAAATCAGGTCACTCGGCCAGCTGACCCTGAAATCCCTGGATTTGCTGCCAGGGCCCCAGCTAAACCTTTCACTGGTTTGGGATGGAGACAACCCAAAGATTTTGGGATGTTTTATCTCAGAGATCCAGACCCTTCCCATGCTCATCTCTCCCTCAGGACAGCATCAGGCAGCCCTTCCTCCCCAGGAGAGGAACTGGGATGAACACTCCCACAAACCATCCCAGGCTTAGATGAAATGGCTGAACAGAACCTGGGCTGGGCTTAGAGCTCAGATCAGCTCAAACCAGGTCACACCTCACCCAATTGACCCAATAATCCACAGAGCTGCTGCCAGTGCCCCTCCTAAACCTTTCACTGGTTTGGGATGGAGGCACCCTGAAGATTTTGGGATGTTTTATCCCAGATCCCAGAGATCCAGACCCTTCCCATGCTCACTCTCCCTCAGGCAGCCCCTTCCTCCCCAGGAGAGGAACTGGGATGAACACTCCCACAAACCATCCCAGCAGAGCCTGAAATGGCTGAACAGAACCTGGGCTGGGCTTAGAGCTCAGGATCAGCTCACATATTTACACATCTCACCCAACAGATCCTGAAATTCCCGTCTCTGGATTTGGTACTAGTCTCTCTCCTTAAATCATTCCCATATTCACAGACTAGTTTGGGATGGAGGCACCCTGAAGATTTTGGGATATTTTATCCCAGAGATCCTGACCCTCCCCACTCCCACCTCTCCCTCAGGCAGCCTTTCCTCCCCAGGAGAGGAACTGGGATGAACAATCCCATAAACCATCCCAGGGGAGTCTGAAATGAATGAACAGAACCTGGGCTGGGCTTAGAGCTCAGGATCAGCTCAAACCAGGTCACACCTTGGCCAACTGACCCTGAAAATCCCTAGACTTGCTGCCAGTGCCCATTTCTTAAACCTTTCACTGGTTTGGGATGGAGGCACCCGAAGATTTCGGGTTGTTTTGTCTGATATCTGCAGAGATCCAAACCCTTCCCACTCCCACCTCTCCCTCAGGCAGCCCTTTCCTCCCCAGGAAAGAACTGGGATGAACAATCCCGTAAAACATCCCAGAGGAGCCTGAAATGGCTGAACAGAGCCTGGGCTGGGCTTAGAGCTCAGTATCAACTCAAACCAGGCCAGGCCTTGCCCAACTGACCCTGAAATTCCCATCTCTGGATTTGCTGCCAGTCTCTCTCCTTAAATCATTCCCATATTCACAGACTGGTTTGGGATGGAGGCACCCTGAAGATTTTGGGATGTTTCATCCCAGAGATCCAAACCCTCCCCACTCCCACCTCTCCCTCAGGCAGCCCCTTCCTCCCCAGGAAAGAACTGGGATGAACAATCCCATAAACCATCCCAGGGGAGTCTGAAATGGCTGAACAGAACCTGTGCTGGGCTTAGGGCTCAGGATCAGCTCAAACCAGGACAGACCTCACCCAACTGACCCTGAAATTCCCATCTCTGGATTTGGTACCAGTCACTCTCCTTATATCATTCATAAATTCCAAGACTGGCTTGGGATGGAGACAACCTGAAGATTTCGGGTTGTTTTGTCTGATATCTGCAGAGATCCAAACCCTTCCCACTCCCACCTCTCCCTCAGGCAGCCCTTTCCTCCCCAGGAAAGAACTGGGATGAACAATCCCGTAAAACATCCCAGAGGAGCCTGAAATGGCTGAACAGAGCCTGGGCTGGGCTTAGAGCTCAGTATCAACTCAAACCAGGCCAGGCCTTGCCCAACTGACCCTGAAATTCCCATCTCTGGATTTGCTGCCAGTCTCTCTCCTTAAATCATTCCCATATTCACAGACTGGTTTGGGATGGAGGCACCCTGAAGATTTTGGGATGTTTCATCCCAGAGATCCAAACCCTCCCCACTCCCACCTCTCCCTCAGGCAGCCCCTTCCTCCCCAGGAAAGAACTGGGATGAACAATCCCATAAACCATCCCAGGGGAGTCTGAAATGGCTGAACAGAACCTGTGCTGGGCTTAGGGCTCAGGATCAGCTCAAACCAGGACAGACCTCACCCAACTGACCCTGAAATTCCCATCTCTGGATTTGGTACCAGTCACTCTCCTTATATCATTCATAAATTCCAAGACTGGCTTGGGATGGAGACAACCTAGAGATTTTGGGATGTTTCATCCCAGAGATCCTGACCCTCCCCACTCCTGTCTCTCCCTCAGGCAGCCCCTTCCTCCCCAGGAAAGAACTGGGATGAAGGATCCCACAAACCATCCCAGCAGAGCCCGTCCTGCCCCGCAGCCGCCGCCGCGCCAAGGTCCGGCTCTCAATTAACCCCCGCCTGACCTTCCTTCACTTTCTTTCCCCCTGCTCTGCCCTTCCTGCCAAAGTTCAGCGTTTCCTGGAAAAGCCTCCGTGCCTGTTGGATGTTGTCCTTCGCCTTGGTCGCCGAGGGAAGGGTTTGCAGGATTTACAGGTGCCTGGCCCCCTCTGGAAGCCCGTGACCGCGGGCTGACCCCCCGGTACAATACGTGAACTCCTGCCCCGCTGATAAGGCTGCCAGATAGGAGCGGGAGTTTGCAAATAATCCTTTGGGAATTTATAAGCAGCGCGGCCATAAAACCGAGGTGACTGGAAGGTCGGTTTCACTAAAAATAATAAATATCTCGATGTTTATTCAACGTGGGCCTTTTCAACGGCGGGCCGAGCTCCGAGATAACGCCATTGTAAATGACAAATATTGGGACTTTTGGGGAACTATTACATTATGATCCTTCCGCCTGACGCTGCCGGGGCCGTTCCCTCGGTGCTGTGCAGGATCTCTGACATTGTTCCACCCGAGCTGGGCCTAGAAAGCCAGGCCAGGATTCAGGCCCAGGTCAGCAAAAGGGCAATTTGCTGCTCAGGGTTTTTTTTTTTGTCTCCTGCTCCTGGCTCCCTAAAACACCTTCCCTAAAAACACCTTCCCTAAAAACGAGCTGTGCTCGGGTTCCTGCTCGTTGTTAGGTCTCATTCCTGTTTGTAGGGTCTGGGCTGGGAAGGAGCAGGAGGAACGGGAGCAGGGACTGGTCCCAGCTCAGGGTGGGGACAGAGCTGCTGGCACTGAACCCTTGCCCTGGCTGAACCTCCCCATACCAAATCCATATCAAATCCATATCAAATCCATATCAAATCCATATCAAACCCATACCCTTGTGTGGCCTGGCAGCCCCTCCAACAGGATTCTCAATCCCGTCTCCACGATCCGTGTCCCTCCCAGGAGTTTCCCCAAACCAAGTGGACACTTTGAGCCCCTCCAGCCCTTCAGCTCCCTGGGAATTCCCAATTCACAACCGCCTGCTGCAGCTCCCAGCTCCGCCTGCAGCGCCGGGATATTCCTCCAGGACAAACACAGCCGCACGTTTTGGGGAGGGGAATTTCTCATTCCAAGAAAATCTCACGGCGACGTGGCCAAATGACCTAATTATGAACAGATGAGGGGCACCAAAAGCTGTTTTATAGGAGCAGGGTTTCTGACAGCTCCTTTCCTGCAGCAAACTCGTGCGGATCGCTGGAGACGCCGGGAACTGGGGAACAATTCCCTCTCTGGGCTGGGAAGGGAGGAAAGCTGGCAGCACAGAGCTCCTTTCATCTCCTGCCTGGGATCTGGGCTGCCCAACCACAGGGGAAGAGCCCCACGACAGCTCCCGGGCTCCAACGGCTCTGGAAAAGGGATTCAGGTTCCTTGGAATGGCCCAGTCAGGGCCTGGATGCTGCTGGAAGCATCCCTGAAACCCAGAGTTGGAGCATGAGTTCCAAATATCCCTGAAAAGGGATGAGAACTCTCACAGGTTCTGTGGAATGGCACAGTCAAGGCTTGGATGCAGCCCCAAAATTAAAATTTGGAGGGTGAGCTCCCAAGGCCCTGGAAAAGGGAAGAGACTCCATGAGTTCCTTGGAATGGCAGATTCAGGGCTTGGGTGCTGCTGGAAACATCCTCGAAATTCAGAGTTGGAGGGTGGACTCCAAATGTCCCTAAAAAGGGTTAAGACTCCACAAGTTCCTTGGATCAGAAGATTCAAGGCTTGGATGCATCCCCAGAATTAAAATTTGGAGGGTGAGCTCCTCCCAAGGCCCTGGAAAAGGGATTCAGGTTCCTTGGAATGGCCCAGTCAGGGCCTGGATGCTGCTGGAAGCATCCCTGAAACCCAGAGTTGGAACATGAGTTCCAAAGGTCCCTGAAAAGGGATGAGAACCCCATACGTTCTGTGGATCAGAGATTCAGATGCATCCCTGAAATTCAGAGTGGGAGTGTGAGATCCAAAGGCCCTGGCAAACTCTCCCATTTTCACTGAAAAATGAAATTACTGGATCCAAAGAGGAATTCTTGGAGCAAAGAGCATCAGAACCCAACCAATTCCTGCCCAAAACTCTCTCATTCCCACAGAATAATTCATTTTCCTTGGAGCAAACAGCATCAGGATCCAACCAATTCCTGCTCAAAACTCTTCCACTCCCATGGAATAACGACGTTAACAAATCCAAAGAATTCTTGGAGCAAATGGTATCAGAGAATCCAACCATTCCTGCCCAAAATTCTCCCACTTCCATAGAATAATGAAGTTAATGAATCCAAAGAATTCTTGGAGCAAATGGCATCAGAATCCAACCAGTTCCTGCCCAAAACTCTCCCATTTCCAAAGAATAAAGGAATTACTGGATCCAAAGAGGAATTCCTGGAGAAAGGAATGCCAGAATCCAACCAATTCCTGCCCAAAATTCTCCCATTTCCATGGAATAACAAAGTTGCTGAATCCAAAGAATTCTTGGAGCAAATAGCATCAGAATCCAACCAGTTCCACCCCAAAACTTTCCCATTTCCATGGAATAATCAAGTTAATGAATCCAAAGAATTCTACGAGAAAACAGCATCAGGATCCAACCAATTCCTGCCCCAAATTCTCCCATTCCCACAGAATAATTCATTTTCCTTGGAGCAAACAGCATCAGGATCCAACCAATTCCTGTCCAAACCTCTCCCACTTCCACGGGATAACAAAGTTAAAGAATCCAAAGAATTCTTGGAGAAAACGGTATCAGAGAACCCATCCAATTCCTGCCCAAAACTCTCCCATTTCAATGGAATAACGAAGTTAACAAATCCAGAGAATTCTTGGAGCAAACAGCATCAGGATCCAACCAACTCCACCCCAAAACTCTCCCATTCCCACAAAATAATTCATTTTCCTCGGAGCAAGCAGCATCAAAATCCAACCAATTCCTGCCCAAAACTCCTCCATTTCCAAGGACTAATGGAATTACTGGATCCAAAGAGGAATTCTTGGAGCAAAGAGCATCAGAACCCAACCAATTCCTGCCCAAACTCCCCCATTCCCACCGTGGAATAATTCCCCAGATCCGGAAATCCCGGAGTCGCTCACCAGGACGGAGTAGATGTGGAGGCACCGATAGACCGGGGAGAAATCCACCAAATCCTGGGCTCCGGGCACCTGGAACAGGGAGGAAATCCATGAAAAACGCACCAAAAATCCAGGGAGAGGGAAATAAAACTGCAAAAAACTGAATTGCGGGTAAGCGGAGAGCTAAAATTCACAGAGAAAAGCTAAAAAAAAAAAAAAAAAAAAAAAATCACATTTGTCACTCCAGAAAATCACATTTAGGTGAACGAAACTATAAAAAAATCAAATTTAAATAAATCCCACTCTAAACAAAAATCACATTTAGGACAATGAAACACTAAAAAAAAAAATCACATTTAAATAAGTTTGTTGCTTCAAAAAATCACATTTAGGTGAACAAAACTGTTTAAAAAAATCAGATTTAAATAAGTGTCACTCTAAAAAATCACACTGAGGTGAGCACAACGCACAAAAATTTCATTTATAAATAAGTAGAACTGCAAAAAAAATTAAATTTTGATTTTTTTTAGTGTTTCATTGTCCTGAATGTGATTTTTTTT
>VWZV01000705.1:75341-124338 GCA_013397155.1 Irena cyanogastra
TTTTTTTTAGTGTTTCATTGTCCTGAATGTGATTTTTTTTTTAGACTGACACTTATTAAAATTTGATTTTTTTTATAGTTTCGTTCACCCAAATGTGATTTTTTGGAGTGGCAAACTTATTTAAATGTGATTTTTTTTAGAGTGGGATTTATTTAAATTTGAATTTTTTAGAGTTGCACTCACCTAAAAGTGATTTTTTGGAGTGACACTGTTTTATATAATTCTTGATAAAATTTTTTGATAAATTATATTTTTTATATAATTCAGGATAAAAACAAATACAATTTATAGGATTTTTTATAGTTTCATATAAATGAATGTCACTCTAAAAAAATCACATTTAAGTGAACAAAACTATTTAAAAAATCAGATTTAAATAAGTGTCAGTCTAAAAGATCCCATCCAGGTGAGTGCAGCTCCTGAAAATTCCATGGATAAATAAGGATAACAGAAAAAAATTTAAATATGGGTAAGCGGAACTCTAAAATATCACATGGAAAGAAGTGAAATATTTAAAAAAAAAATCAAATATAAATGAATGCCACGCCAAAAGAATCACATTTGGGTGAAGGAAACTATTTAAAAAATCCTATAAATTGTATTTGTTTTTATCATAAATTATTTAAAAATACGATTTATCAAAATATTTTATCAAGAATTCTATAAAGTGATGTCACTCCAAAAAAATTACTTTCAGGTGAGTTTAGCTCTAAAAAATTCAAATATAAATAAATTCTATTCTAAAAAAATCACATTTAGGCAAATGAAAATATTTTAAAAATCACATCTATATAAGTGTATGTTTAAAAAAATCACTTTTAGGTGAGTGTAGATCTAAAAAATTCAAATATAAATAAATTCCACTCTAAAAATCATTTTTAGGTGAATACAACTCTAAAAAATTCAAATATAAATAAATTCCACTCTAAAAATCATTTTTAGGTGAATACAACTCTAAAAAATTCAAATATAAATAAATTCTACTCTAAAAAAATCACATTTAGGTAAATACAACTGTAAAAAATTAAAATATAAATAAATTCTATTCTAAAAAAATCACATTTAGGCAAATGAAAATATTTTATAAAAATCACATCTATGTAAGTGTAAATCCAAAAAAATCACTTTCAGGTGAGTGCAACTCTAAAAAATTCAAATATAAATAAATTCTGTTCTAAAAAAATCACATTTAGGCAAATGAAAATATTTTAAAAATCACATCTATATAAGCGTAAGTTCAAAAAAAATCACTTTTAGGTGATTTTAGCTCTAAAAAATTCAAATATAAATAAATTCCACTGTAAAAAAATCAGTTTTAGGTAAATGAAACTATTAAAAAACCACACCTATATAAGGGACGGGGACAGGGACGGGAACAGGGACAGTGCCACCATCCCGGGCTGCTCCGAGGGCAGCTCCAGAGGCCGGAGCTGGAGGTGCAGGTGTGGGAATCCCATCCTGGATCACCCCAGGGTCCCCACATTGGGATCCCTCCCATCCCAAACCAGTCTGGGATCCCGGGATCCCCCATTCCAGCTCCCAGCACTGACTTCCCTCCCCTCTGCGATCCTTCCACAGCTCCATTCCCACCCCACCGAGGAGTTCATCCCACAAAATCCCGAGGGTGCAGGTGTGGGAATCCCATCCCGCAGCACCGGGATCACCTCGAGATCCCAAAACCTCATCAGTGCCAGCCCAGGGGCGCGGGAAGGGGAATCAGGGCAGGAAAGGGATGAAAATCCTCCCAATTCTCAAATCCCTGGGATGGATCTGAGCTCCTCATCCCCGTCCCTGGGATCCCCTCCCTCCCTGGCCCTGCTCCACCCCAGCGGCTCCTCCAGCCGGGATCACCAGGGAGGAGCAGGGATTCCCAGCAAGGAATGGGGCTGGGATCAGCTGGGAATGTTCCGCTGGAGAAGGGAAAAATCCAGGGAATGCTCAGACTCCCTGAAGGGGCTCCAGGAGAGCTGGAGAGGGACTGGGGACAAGGGACAAAGGGACAGCACACAGGGAATGGCTGCCACTGGGAAAGGGGAGATTGGGCTGGGATGTTGGCAAGGAATTCCTGTCTGGGAGGGTGGGGAGGGGCTGGGCTGGAATTGCCAGAGCAGCTGGGGCTGCCCCTGGATCCCTGGCAGTGCCCAAGGCCAGGCTGGATCCACCTGGGACACTGGGAGCTGTCCCTGCCCATGGCAGGGATAGGATTGCTGGTTTTTAAGGTCCCTTCCATCCCAAGCCATTCCATGATTCCCTGAAATTCTCCCTCTGGCTGGATTAACACATCACACATCATCCTGTCTCACGTTCCCAAATTCAGGTGTTTAGCTGCTATTTCAATATTCAGACACATCTGAAAATTCCCCTTTAGCACTGAAGAAGTGCCTGCACATCCCGAGCCCGAGCTGCACTGCCAGTGCTCCCAGGGATCCACAAATCCCTGATTTCTGGGACGTGCCGATGCCACGGGAGCTGAGGCTGCCCCAGGCCAGGACTGATGGCTCCCCTGACACCCCCTCCAGCCCAGTCCCGGGTTTTTATGCCTCTCGATTCCCATAACAAAGGATTTATTCATCTTGTCCCAAAATTCCCCAGTCCACGCAGCATCAGCCTCCCAATCTCATTCCCAAATCCTGCGGCAAGCACGTTCCAGAGCTGGGAGCGGGGCAGGGCTCTGGGAACACCCAAACCCTCCTGTGAGTGGGGTGGAACCATCCCTGCAGCACTCTGAACCTCTGGAAGGGGAGTTTTCCATGGAAACATGCAGCCCTGGCTGCCAGCAGTGCAGGGAGGGCTCAGAGTGTAGGGAAGCCTTGCTCTGGGTTTGGGTAATTCGGGATACAAGGGTTAGTTTGGGGTGTGAGGGTTATATTTGGGATGTGAGGGTTAATTCTGGATACCAGGGTTAATTCTGGATACCAGGGTTAATTTGGGATCTCAGACCCTTGGTGGGTTTTGGTGTACAAGCAGGACATGAGCCCAGGTTCTGTCCCTCAGTCAGGGTGAAAACCCTCCAGACTGGAACACCAGGAATCCCAGAGGATTTGGGGACCATCCCAGCGTCCCACTGATGGGAATCCAGGGGTGAGCTGGGGCAGAGGGACACAGGGCAGGACACAGAACCCACAGAGGCTCCTCTCCAGGGCAGGGCATGGAGCAGGGGCCACTGTTGGGAACGGCAACACCCCAGGAACTGTCCCTAAAACTCCACTGCTGCCCCCAGCGACGGTTCTGCCCCAATCCAGCCCTGGGCTCTGTAGGTACCCGGTGTGTGATACTTGGGAACGGGGCTGTGATCCAGCCTCATCCCCAAAGGGCCTCAGCTGGGGAAAACAGGGCCACCTGTCACAGCACACACCATGACACAGTCCCTATTTAAGACAGCCATGACACACAATAATCCAGAGCAGCACCGTACCTTGTGGGAAGGCTTCAGGCCGTCTGCTCAGACAGAGGAACATCCTGAGCCTCTGCCAGCATCTGTCCCCCCTGCTTCTCAAGCCCAGCCCTTTTACCCCTGATAGTTCATGCACTGCACCTGTGTGCTCCTCATTACAGCCTGTGCTCTTCACCCGTGTTCCCCAGCTGAGGCCCATTGGGGATGAGGCTGGAGCACAGCCCCATTCCCAAGCATCACACACCGGGTACCTACATGAGGTCCTCAGGAAAAGGATCTGGAGCTGCTGGAGAGAGCCCAGGGGACACTAAGGAGCTGCTCCCAGGGCTGGGAGAGCTGGGAATGTTCACCTGGAGAAGGGAAAGGCTCCAGGGAGAGGCACAAGGGCCCCCCTGAGCCTCCTTTGCTCCAGGCTGAGCCCCTTCCCAGCTCCCTCAGGGATTCTCCAGCCCCTTCCCAGCTCCCTCAGGGATTCTCCAGCCCCTTCCCAGCTCCCTCAGGGATTCTCCAGCCCCTTCCCCGCTCCGTTCCCTGCCCTGGCCATGCTCCAGCCCTTCCAGGGCTCTCTTGTCCTGTCCAAAATTGGAATGGCTCCATTTCCACTTGAGAGGGTTTTTTGGCTAATAAATAAATAATTTTCTTTCCAAAAAGGACAATTCCTCAGGAGGATTCACTCTTGTGACACAGGGACAGGACCACAGAATGGCTGGAGCTGGGCCAGGCTGGAGATCAGGAAAGGTTTCTCATCCAGAGGTGCTGGCACTGCCCAGGCTCCTCAGGGAATAGGAATTCCAGAGCTCCAGGAATGTTGGGACAGCACTCCAGGGATGCCTAGGGTGGGATTTTGGGGGGTCTGGGCAGGGCCAGGGATTGGAAGGATGATCCCCGTGGATCCCTTTCCATTCAGGACATTCCCTGATTCCACAGGGAAGGAACATGGGGAACTCAAAACTGATGAGGAACAAATGGCTCCCTTTTCCCTCCTCCGTGGGATCTCTTCCATGGATCTCCTCCATGGATCTCCTCTGTGGGATCTCCTGCATGGATCTCCTCCGTGGGATCTCCTCTGTGGGATCTCCTCCAGGACACCTGCCCAGGTGCACCCAGGGGTCCCGTGGCTGCTGCCCCTCCCCCCTGCTCTTCATCACCACGGACAGCGGCCACTGCCCACCCTGGGACAGGGACAGGGACAGGGACAGCCCCTCCTGCACATCCCCAGCTGCAGGGCCACCTCCCATGAGGTCACCAGAGTGTCACCACACCCAGAGGTGGGATTCACCTGCCTGAGACAGGCCAGAACCATGGAATCATGGAATGGCTTGGGTGGGAAGGGACTTTAAATCCCATCCATTCCCACCCCATCCATGGCAGGGACACCTCCCAATATTCCAATGTCCAACCCAGCCTTGGGCACTGCCAGGGATCCAGGGGCAGCCCCAGCTGCTCTGGCAATTCCAGCCCAGCCCCTCCCCCCCCTCCCAGACAGGAATTCCTAATTCCCAAGATCCCAGCCCAATCTCCCCTTTCCCAGTGGCAGCCATTCCCTGTGTGCTGTCCCTTTGTCCCTTGTCCCCAGTCCCTCTCCAGCTCTCCTGGAGCCCCTGCAGGGGCTCTGAGCCCTCCCTGGATTTTTCCTTCTCCAGGGGAACATTCCCAGCTCTCCCAGCCTGGCTCCAGAGCAGAGGGGCTCCAGCTCTGGGGTCTCCTTCCGTGCTGATGCAGGAACGTGGAGCCCACCCAGAGGGTCCCAGAGCGCTCAGGGCTGACCCCACAACTCTGTCCCCTGAAGGAAGGTGTGACCACGCTCTGCTCTGGATGCACAGCAGCCATGGAAAGGAGGGAATGGATTTGCAGGGAGAAAACAGAAAGTACAGAAACACTTGGACAACCCCGACTTCAAATTTCCAGCCTGTCCTTATCCCCTCCCTGGCTGCTCAGGGGCTGTCACAGCCAGGGTGACAAACAACCCCAACCCAGGCACTGGCTACAGCTGAAAAGATCATTTTCCTGACAAAAGAGGTTTCAATAAATGAGAAAAACCATCCAGAGGGGCAGACAGAGCTTCCCAAAGGGTCCAGGACACGGCTGCATCCCAAGGAATGATGGACACACCCAAAGGCTCAGCCCCCCTGTAGGTCTGGATCTCCGGGCTGCCTTTCCTGAGACACGGGGCTCTATTCCATGGGAAACATCCCAAATCCCAGGTGAACCAGCACTGGGAGAAGGGAGAACCAACATCACCCCCAGGTTATGGTTTGTGGTTCCCAAAACCCTCCGTCAGATCCTGGGAAGGGAAGGGAAGGGAAGGGAAGGGAAGGGAAGGGAAGGGAAGGGAAGGGAGGAGTTCCCACCTGTAATAGTCCAGGTAGGTGTAGAGCNAGGGAAGGGAAGGGAAGGGAAGGGAAGGGAAGGGAGGAGCATATCAAGGAATTCAAATTTCCAACTCCCATCCTGACACAACTCCTTATCCAAATACACACCAGGACAAAGGAAAAGGCCAAAAATTGGGTTATGGAGCCATGTTTCCATGAGGGATGGATGTTCTCCATCAGCACCAAGGTACTGGGACAGCCTGGGGTGGGCAGTACCCAATCCTTGGCCTCTGCTGAGCCTGGTAACGGGAATAGGGATAAAACCACAAAATAACCAAATTTTGAGGCACATCCCACGTTCTCCAGCCTCTTCTGCACCTCCAGGACTCCGCATGAGCAAGGAGCAAACCCCTTGAGACACCAGAGGCACCCCACACTGCCCAGGGTCCCTGGTTTGTGTTTACCTCTTCCTCCTCATCCTCATCCTCCACATCCAGGATCCCCGAATCCTGCTCCGACATGGGGCTGGTGTTCTTCACCTCCAGCTCGGAGCTGGCGCTGAATTCCTTCTTGGATTTCTTCCCCCCGCTAATCCTGGGCTGCTGGGACACGATGTTGTCCAGGTTCCTCTGCTGCTGTGCCTAGGAAGAAGCACAGATTTCACCCAGGGTTTAATTTGGTTTTCAGGCCTGGAAGGGGACACAGGAGGCCGAAGGCGCCGCGCGCTCGGCTCAGCGGAATTCCGACACAATTCCGACACAATTCCGACACGTCCCCTTCTCCCCGGCCCAGATATCCCCAGATCCCTCTGCAGAGCAGGCCAGGGATTATGCAACGATCCAAACACGCTCCTGACTCCTTCCAAACCCCGAGGGCCCGGCCCCCGTGCTGCCACATTGATCCGTTTACAGCCCAGCTGCGGCGATGCTGGCCCGCGGGCCATGTGGGGACTGTCACTGCTCGGGGACCTCCTGAACCGCCGCACTCGTTCCTCCTTTCCAGCACAAAACATTCCACATCTGGACCCCAGAGGTTCCTGAAAGCATTTTTGTGGGAGCCCAGGAGGGTTTAATTGCACGTCGTTGATGCGCGGAACGAGCCGTAAAAGGTGCTCGAGGAAAAACGCGCTGGAAGCAGCGGGATGGAGGGGCGGGAACATGCAGAGTTATTCCAGGGGGTTTGGGGGCGTCTGGCAGTGGAGGCCATGCTGTGCCCTCCTGCAAAAATTCCATTGTTTTGCCTTTGATAGGGAGCACAGTCATCGACAGGAAAAGTGGTTCGGCCCCGGTCGCTCAGGAGTTGATCGAGTTCGAACCGAAGGGCAAGGAATGGGAACAGCACGGACACACGGGGGTCCCCAGGGCCAAATCCCAGCCAAAACCAGGGAAAAAATGGCCAGTCCCGTGGATGAGGCAGTGCTGGACACGTGGGTTTGTGTCCTGGTGTAACTGGAAAATAAACACTCGGAAAACCTGGGATTTATAGGGACTTAGACATAGATTTAGAGGATTCCTCCCCGTGTTCTGCTGTGGAGTTTTCAGCTATCAGGAGAAAGGTGTGTGGGAATCATGGAATCAGGATCTTCAGGATCCTCTCATTCCATGGGCAAGGACACTTTGCACAAGCCCAGGTAGCTCCTGGACATTCTGGAATTCCAGGATTTTCTGAGGTGGCAAAAGGGGCCCATCCCCTTCCCTGCGGGAATGTGACAGCCTGGATTTAGAAGGAAGCAGGAAAACCATTAAACCTGTTGGAGATCCAGCTGTCAGTGACACCAAGAGAGAGTTAAAATATTGTTAATTACTATTAAAAACCGCTAATTGTTAATTACTTTTCCTACCTGAACTGCAGAGCGCACAAAGCTTTATCCATGTGCAAACCTCCCAGATTATTTCCTTTCCAACACTTAGAAGTTCTAACATCCCCCCCAAAAATAATTCAGGAGCAGCTTTGATTTTTGCCAGCCTCCAAGTCCCTTTGGAATCTCTCCTTGGGAAGCAAAATCCCACTGAAGTAATTCCTACATCTGAGGAATACTGAACTCCAGGCACGGCATGAAGACCCCATTCCTCGGAAAATCCAGGCATGGACATCCCATTCCTCAGGAAATCCACCTCAAAGTGCTCCTCTCCCCATCAATTAATTCAGAGCACACACAATCAGCTCTGAATTAATTAACGAGCTGGGTAATTGATAGCAAAATTCCGTGTACAAGGCTGCCCCTGGAGGCGGGAACAGGAGCGAATCCCTGGAGGGGGATGTGAATCCTTGTGGGATGCGTTATCCCGCAGCACAACCTTGACCTCTAGTGGCTGGAAAGCAGGAGCAGCCCTGGAGTTTATTTACTCCGAGTGCTCCTCCCAGCTGTGCCAGGGGACTCCCAACCCCATCCCTTTAAAAAAAAAAAAACCTCTTCGGGGATGAATCCCAACAATGGGAATTTTTGCAACAAAGCCCTGGAGGGGAAGGTGTGGGCGGACGCTGCCCAGGACAGAGTTTTGCTCCCGACGTCAGGACGCGAGGCCGTTGGGGAAAGGGGCATTTTTGGCACCGGCGTTTTCGGACTTCAGAGGCAGCGCTCTATAGAAGGGCCTTGCAACACCCCATAAAGGGAATTAGGACTTCAAAAAGGGGCGGGAGCGCTTGGTCCTTCAGAAGAGAACACAACAAAGGGTCGGCGCTCCGGCCCGCCCAGCGCTGCCATGAGTTTCCCAACTCAGGCCTAATGAAGTTATAACCCCGGGTCCACTGGAAATTCCCCCAAAAGCAAGCCCAGTGCACTCATTAAACCCTCCGGTTTACGTAATCCTTCTCCTTCTGGAGAGGGGAGAATCAAAGAGTGGGAAAAGGCGAGGTTTTGGACGGAGCCCTGGGCTGGACACGGATCGTTAGGCGGGGCGGAGCGGGCCCGGAGCGCACAGGCGGTCATGGGAGAGGGAAATCTGGGATAACGAGCTGGAGGAGGCTGCTGCCAGCCCCGGGCTCCTCTGCTCCAGCCCCCGGCCTGAAACACACGGGATTTCGGGCTGGACACGGAGCTGGTGCCACCAAGGATCCATGGAAGCGCTCACCGGGGATCACCGGCCTTGTTTTCCAACAGGGATTAATCTTCCCTGTGTGGGAGCACAGCAGGACATGGCCAGGTGTCAGTATTGGTAAGATCCAAACCAAACACTGACAAGACCTCATAAATTCCAGTTATTTAGAAATCAAGGAAATCTGTCCTTCCAGCATCGCTCCAGGACAAGGAGCCCCATGTGGAATTTACCCCCCAAGCTTTGATTTTGCACTTTTAACGCAAATAAACTGACTTATCAAGAGAAGAATTTTGATCTGGATTGAAGTCCAAGCACCAGCTGGGAAAATCACAGAATCCAGGAACAGTTTGGGTTAGAAGGGACCATAAATCCCATCCCATTCCACCCCCAGGGACACCTCCCACTGTCCCAGGCTGCTCCAAGCCCCAATGTCCAACCTTGGACACTTCCAGGGATCCAGGAGAAGCCACAGCTGCTCTGGGCACCCTGTGCCAGGGCCTCCTCACCCTCTGAATGAAAAAAAAAAGGAAAAATTTGTATGTCCCAACTCCCATATTTCCTAAAAAGCAGCCAGAGGCTGATCCCAAAGGCACAAAAGGTTTCCAGCCCACAAGAAGCAATTCAGACCTTGAGGAATCTTCACCTTTCAGGATTTTTCTGGGGGGAGTTTTAAACTGGATGAGTTTTTCCAGGGATTTCTGCCTGAATGGCCTCACATTCAGTCAGCAGAGGTTTCTTTGTCCTTTCAGGGGACACAGGACCCAAACCCCCACCTGTGATGGGCACACTCCGACTGCAGCAGGAAGGGGAACGGAGCAGATCCTGGAGCCAGGCCCTGCACACGCCGGGAGGAACAGGAATGGCTTTTCCATCTCCAGGAGGGCACTCCCAACCCCCCGCTCCCGGCAGGAAACCATCAGGACTGAGGTGACCTAGAAGTGAGAAATATCGAATTTTCTCCGGCCTCGTGAAGTCACCGAGGTTTGGGTTTCACCGGGAGGGAAAGGCAGAGCTGGGGGGAGGCCCAGAGGAAGCAGCTCCGCAGAAATTTGGGATTATCCTAAAGAACTCCCTGCTCCCACCCCAGCTCGTTCCCAGCACCAGGGGGGCAGCAGAACAACCCTCCCATGGATTTGCTGCGGCACAGGAAGGATCCAACCCCACCTGCAGAGGAGCACTGGGGGGTTCGGGGGGCTCTGCTCCCCACAAAGGGTCTGGAGGAGCCCAGGGAAGAGGCCGGGTGACACCCTGGTGACACTTGGGGTGCCCTCGGAAAACCGACGGAACCGGGGCTGGGGGAGGCCCAAAGCCCTCAGGGGGTGACAAATCCAATCCAAAATCCCTCCACCTTTTGGTGTGGTTCCCATGAAAGCGAGGCCAGTTTGGGGTTATCCTGTGGAATTGCCTCTGTTATCCACGACCATCAATCCTGGCTCGCTCTGCTCCATGGGAGCACGACAAAAGGGCAGGAGAGCCACGGCCTGGTCACAGCTGATGCTGCTTTTAGGGATCAAACACAAAGTGCTGGGATCGTGCAGGTGAAGGTCCCTCCAAGCACAGCCACAGCAGCCTGGGAGAGCAGGAACACCCCCGTCACTCCCCCAGGGCAGAATTCCCAGCTCCTGACGGGAATTCTCTTTCCAGACTGGCTGGTAGGACGAGCAAAGGCACCTGTGCACCTGCAGGGCCAGGCCCAGGTCAGTGACCCCGGTCTGTGCACTGAGGTGGTCGTCAGGCAGTCCAGAAGACTTTCAGGAGAGCTGGGACAGTGGGAGGTGTCCCTGCCATGGCAGGGGGTGGAATGGGATGGGATTTAAGGTCCCTTCCCACCCAAACCATTCTTTGATGATCTAACTCCTGTCTCCTGCACCTCCCTTCACCAAGGGCTCGACCCTGCAGGACACGGCTTTGGGGGTTTCTCTTCAAATCCTAAACAAGAATTCCCAGAGAGGTGTGGACTCCTCATCCCTGGAGTGTCCAAGGCCAGGTTGGACATTGGGGCTTGGAGCAGCCTGGGACAGTGGGAGGTGTCCCTGCCATGGCAAGGGTGGCAGTGGGTGATTTTTAGGGTCCCTTCCTACCCAAACCATCCTGGGATTCAAAGCCCTCAACAGGAAGGACTTCTCTCAGCATTCCAGGATCCATCCTGAAAAAACTCCCACAAGATTGTGAACGGCAGCCCCACCTTCCTTCCCCATCCCTCACAACCAAACCAAGCTGGAGTTGAATTTTCTGTAGTTGAATTTTTCAGGGCTGGGTTTTCCAAAGCAACTCAGCCGCTCGAGATGGAGTGACCCCATCTGCAAACCTGCACCCCAACGCCACGGAGGCATTCCCAGTGCCATGGGATCCTTCCCAACGCCATGGAGTCATTCCCACTGCCATGGAGTCATTCCCAACACCATGGGATCATTCTCAACTCCATGGAGTCCTTCTCACTGCCATGGGGTCCTTCCCAGTGCTATGAACTCAATGTCAGCTCCATGGAGTCATTCCCAACACCATGGAGTCAATCCCAGCTCCATGAAGTCATTTCCAATGCCACGGGATCATTCCCAACACCATGGGATCATTCCCAATGCCACAGAGTCAGTCCCAGCTCCATGGGATCATTCCCACAGCCATGGGATCATTCCAAATGCCACAGCATCATTCTCACTGCCATGGGCTCATTCTCAACACCATGGGATCATTCCCAACACCACGGGATCATTCCCAATGCCACAGGATCACTCCCAACATCATGAGATCATTCCCAATGCCACAGAGTCATTCCCAAAGCCATAGAGTCATTCCCAACACCATTGGATCATTCCCAACACCACAGGATCATTCCCAACGTCACAGGACCATTCCCAACGTCACAGGACCATTCCCAGAGCAGGCCAGGGACCCCTCCAGGCTCTGTCTCCAGAGCCACCCTCAGGAAAGGCTGTTTCACCACCTCCCGGAGGAAGGAGCTCCTTTAAAACTCCAATATTGTTATTTTTGTAACTTCACCTCGTTTTCTGCACCCTTCACAAGCACTGGAGTCTCACTCCCCTCACCTCCACCCACCAATATTTACTTTTGAGCAGAGTCTAATTAGGTTTTTCCTGATGAGACACGAGATAAGGCCCGGGGAGGAGGGGTTGGTGATTTGAAGGCAGCGATGATTTAAAGGCTGGCTTTGGTAGTTTTGATTAGTTCCTGCTGTGATGGTCTTACAGATCCCTCTAATGGGCTGAGACACTGAATTTTCAAATATCATTTCCCAATATCCCTAGGAATGAGATACATATTCCTTAAGCAATCTTAGGGAATAAAAGAAGGAGAAAAAAAAAAGAAAGCAGCAAAGCCGACTGGCTACGGGGGTAGGAAAAAAAGAACGTTAATAAAAAATGACAGTAGGGCTGGAGCCCTGCCAGAGAGCCATTCCAAAGTTATAAAATCCCCCCGGGATCAGATAAAAGCAGGGATTATTATTGCAAGGTGTAAACTCAACACACGGCCACAGCTCCTGCTTTGAGTTTGCCCGCGGAGCCGGCGCTGGCGGGACGAGGAGGGGCTCGGCCTCTCCTGCTCCTGGTGCTAACTCGTTATCAGAGCAGACAATTTGTTGGAGGTTTGGCTGACAAAGTTCTCCCTGGGCTCAGGAAACCAGGCCCGACAATGGGAGGGTTTTTTTGAACTCCATTCCAGGTCATTAAATAAAAGGAGTTTGGAAACGCAGCGCTGCACGGCTTTGCTCTCCCCAGTGCCCCGCACAGACTCAGCCCTGACCCCCCCACTCCTCATTCCCTAAAAAGTCTCTTGCACCTCAGCCCATCCAGAGCTAAAATCCACCTCGGCTCTGATATTCCTGAGCATCAATTCTCCTCAAATATGAGTTTTTGGCATCGAGTGTGTGATGAGGAAAATGCAATTCCCCCTTTGCTTTGCTCTCACCCCATGATTCACCCTCATCCCCTGCTCCTGTTCCTTTTCCCAACCTGGATTTAATCCAGGCCTAATTCCAGGGATTTTGCAATTCAATATTCCCTGGCCAGGACAAGGGCACGGGTGTGGCAGCAGGACCCCACGAGATTCCCAGTAATTCCTATTTGTGCTGCCCTGGATCCCTGGAAGTGTCCAAGGCTGGACACTGGGGTTGGATCCACCTGGGATGGTTGGAGGTGTCCCTGCCATGGAACTGGTCGGGATTAAACCCATGGGAAGAGCTCAACCACATTTACACCCTCAGAGTTCATTCAGTAACTGGGTTAATTCAGCTTTTCATACAAAACCCATTAAACCTCAGCTGTTTTGGGGGGAGGCCGCTCAGCCCAGCACTGTGAGAAGGGGATGATCCAGACTCTCCCTTCCAAGGAGAAATTCATCACACGAGGATTGATAAAAAGCCTCGGGCAACCACAGCCTCCAGGTCAGCTGCGCAAAAAAATTCCCTTTTTAAGAAGCCCTTTATGGCCCAAGTGTTGATTTACACTTCTGTGGGATCCAGGTCTGTGGGCAGCTTCAAAGGGAGCTCAGAGCTGCGATTACAGAGTTTATTTATCACATTTACACGCAGCGGAGGGGCCGAGAACGAGCTCAGGGCAGGAGGAGGATGAGGAGGAGGAGGAGGAAGAGGATGGGTGCTCCACAGGGAATTTCAAACACATGAAATCCTCAGCCTGACAACTCCACAGCTCGGGGCTCTGCTCTGGCAGCCCAAGCTCTTGGGCAGAAAACTGGTTTCCAGTTTATCTGAACCGAGATGGAACTGAGATTCTTTGATTTGCTTCTACCAACGATTTAAAATTGGGCAGAAAACTGGTTTCCAATTTATCTGAACCAAGAGGGAACTGAGATTCTTTGATCTGCTTCTACCAACAATTTAAAATTGGGCAGAAAAATGGTTTTTGGTTTATCAGAACCGAGATGGAACTGAGACTCTTTGATTCACTTCTACCAACGATTTAAAATTGGGCAGAAAACTGGTTTCCAATTTATCTGAACTCAGACAGAACTAAGATTCCTTGATTCGTTTCTACCAACGATTTAAAATTCCTTTTCCAGCCAGGAGCACCCCTGGATGAAATCCCCCACCCCGGGCTGGGTTAACTGTGCCCAAGGAGGCCCAGCCATGACTCAAAGCTCCACTGGAAACTCCCACACGTCCCTTCCACCTCTCCCCACTCTTAACTGGGGCCCGACCAAAGCCTGAGTAAGAGAGGGAGCAGCAGAGGAACCACAACCAGAAGTGGTCACAGGTGAGAGGGTCTGGAATGACTCAGGAGCACCCGAGCGTGCCGGGCCTGCCCGGCTCTGGGAGCTCTCCCAGGGAATCAGGATTGTTTTCCACGCCAGCCTTTGTTCCAACACGCTCCCTGACAAGCACAGCATGGGGAACAGGGTTTGGGGGTGGTGGTTTTCTTCCCAGTGAAACTGTCAAAAAGGAGAAATCCAGGCAAAAGGCTTTGTTTCCTCAGGAAAAAAAACCAAAAACCAAACCCCTCCCTCCCCCCAAAAAAAAAAAAAATCAAACAAAACAAAACAAAAAAAACAAAGGAAAAGGAAAGGGAATGAAGCTGGAGAGGAGAGTGGGGAGTTAAAGGGACAAATTCAGGTTTGACTTCAGGACATTCTACCAGAACTGCAGAATTACCAAACTGGGCAGTCCATGGACTCACAGAGCACTTTGGGTTGGAAAAGCTCATCCCATTCCAGCCCCTCCGTGGGCAGGGACAGTTCCCACTGTCCCAGGGTGCTCTGAGCCTTTCCCTGCCCTTCCTTGGGCTCGGTGCTCCCCAGTGCAGCTCAGGGGCCTGGAGCCCCAGGAAAGCTCCTCCTCAGTCCAAGGGCACCCAGTGAAATTCCAGCCCCAGCACGGGAATATTCCCAGCTCCAGGAGCTCCTCAAAGCCCCTGGGGACTCTCCAGGTGTTGTCCCCACCTCTGTCCTCGCCCAGGGAAGGTGGGACCCTCACCCCTCTGGATATTCAGGATAAAAGCAGCCATGGATTAGATCTCACTACAGGGGGCAGGTGTTGGGCTGGACTTCCCAGGGTTTCATCCAGGGGGGAATTCTGGAAAAACCATCTGGGTGTGCTCAGCCTGGAGCTGCCCCTGCCCGAGCTGCCACCACACAGGGCCCTGACTGCAGGCACGAGTTTGAGCAGCCTGAGTCCAGCATTTCCCAGTGCTTTCCCTCCCATCTTCCCTTCCCAACCATCCCATCTTCCCTTCCCACCCATCCCATCTTCCCCTCCCAACCATCCCATCTTCCCTTCCCACCCATCCCATCTTCCCTTCCCACCCATCCCATCTTCCCTTCCCAACTATCCCATCTTCCCTTCCCAACCATCCCATCTTCCCTTCCCAACCATCCCATCTTCCCTTCCCACCCATCCCATCTTCCCTTCCTAACCATCCCATCTTCCCTTCCCAACCATCCCATCTTCCCTTCCCAACCATCCCATCTTCCCTTCCCAACCATCCCATCTTCCCTTCCCAACCATCCCATCTTCCCTTCCCAACCATCCCATCTTCCCTTCCCAACCATCCCATCTTCCCTTCCCAACCATCCCATCTTCCCTTCCCAACCATCCCATCTTCCCTTCCCAACCATCCCATCTTCCCTTCCCAACCATCCCATCTTCCCTTCCCAACCATCCCATCTTCCCTTCCCAACCATCCCATCTTCCCTTCCCAACCATCCCATCTTCCCTTCCCAACCATCCCATCTTCCCTTCCCAACCATCCCATCTTCCCTTCCCAACCATCCCATCTTCCCTTCCCAACCATCCCATCTTCCCTTCCCAACCATCCCATCTTCCCTTCCCAACCATCCCATCTTCCCTTCCCAACCATCCCATCTTCCCTTCCCAACCATCCCATCTTCCCTTCCCAACCATCCCATCTTCCCTTCCCAACCATCCCATCTTCCCTTCCCAACCATCCCATCTTCCCTTCCCAACCATCCCATCTTCCCTTCCCACCCCCTGGGAAGCTGCTGCCTTCCTGAGGAGCAGCCTGCCTGTTATCCCTGTTTTCCATGGCAGGAGCTGCAGCAGGAGCTGCTCCCTCAGCCACGGAGCACACTAGGATTTTCCTCAGGGACGCTCCACTTCTCCTTGACCCCACAAAGGTCCCCAGGGAGTCGCCCTGGCCTGGGATGGGATGGAATCCTTGTATCCATCCCTTCGTCCGTGGGAGCTCCCAGGGTGTGCTCCACACCCCCTGCCTGGCTCTGGCATCTGCAGATAAGGCTCCTTTCAACATTCTGCTTTTGCTCCCATTTATCAGCCCCAGCTGGGTTTCTGAAGGATTCTGAGGGACTGGCCAGGGTCAGAGCAGCTCCCTGGGATGGTCCCGATTCTCCTGGAACAACGGGGCTCGCTAAATCCCAGGCAAAGCCAGGGTGGTCAATCCTGGACAAAACAGGACTTTGGCTTTTCCACGGGACAGCCTGCAAGTCTTTAAACGAGATCTGGGAAGAGCTGCAGAGATCCTTTGGATCCAACTCAGATCCCAGACCTGCAGGCAGAATTTCCTCAACCATTCCTGCAGGAATGTGGGATAACAGGATCCCAAAAACAGGACAGGTTCCATGGCTGGGGTCTGGGAACACGTTCAGAAACGGAGGGACAGAGATGGGACCTGGAATGTTCATCATGGCTGGGAAAAACCTGCCTAAGGCTGTCCTGACATCTCCAACATCCTGATTTCCATGGCACAGGAATGTTCTTCCAGGGATCATTCCCAACACCATGGAGGTTTTCCCACTGCCATGGGCTCATCCCCAGTACCATGGGCTCACTCCCACTGCCATGGGCTCATTCCCAGTACCATGGGCTCACTCCCACTGCCGTGGGCTCATTCCCAATGCCATGGGCTCATTCCCAGTACCATGGGCTCATTCCCACTGCCATGGGCTCATTCCCAATGCCAGGGGATCATTCCCAGTACCATGGGCTCATTCCCAATGCCATGGGCTCACTCCCAATGCCAGGGGATCATTCCCAGAACCATGGACTCATTCCCAATACCATGCGCTCATTCCCAATGCCAGGGGATCATTCCCAACACCACGGGAATACCCCACAGTTGCTGCCCTGAAGTGCCGTGTGCTTCACAGCTGTGGGCCAAAGTTAAATCCTCATGGAATGCTCTGGGTGGGAAGGGAACCTTAAAAACATTTAAAAACTGTCCCAAGGGGCTCCCAGCCCCAGTGTCCAGCCTGGCCTTGGACACTCCAGGGATCCAGGGGCAGCCCCAGCTGCTCTGGCAATTCCAGCCCAGCCCCTCCCCACCCTCCCAGCCAGGAATTCCTTGCCAGGATCCCAGCCCAATCTCCCCTTTCCCGGTGGCAGCCATTCCTTGGCTCCTGTCCCTTTGTCCCTTGTCCCCAGTCCCTCTCCAGCTCTCCTGGAGCCCCTCCAGGCCCTGCCAGGGGCTCTGAGCTCTCCCTGGAGCCTTCCCTTCTCCAGGGGAACATTCCCACTCTCCCAGGCTGGCTCCAGAGCAGAGGGGCTCCAGCCCTGCAGCAGCTCCGGGGCCTCCTCTGGGCTCTCTCCAGCAGCTCCACGTCCTCCTGCTGGTGGCCCCAGGGCTGGGGCAGCTCTGCAGCTGGGCTCTCACCTGAGGGCCACAGGGACACAATTCCCACCTGGCCTTTGGCAATTCCAGCCCAGGCCTGGGGGGGTCTGGCCTGGGCCATTCCAGCCTCACCCACAACATCCCAAACCCCACTCCCAGGGCTGCTCTCCATCCCTTCCTTCTCCCAGCCTGGGTTTGTGCTGGGATTTCCCTGCCCTGCTGAACGTGCTCAGGTTCTGCCCCAGCCCTTTGGGAATGACCCCAGCCCATCCCTCCTGCCCTGTCCGTCTGTCCCTCCCTGTCTGTCCCCTCTGCAGGCAGAGATGCTGTGTGGGATGGACCCCAATGGATCTGTCAGCCCTTTTTCCCTTTCCCATCCAAACTTCAGGAGGAATCTGGGCAGGGATCACAGCAAAAAGCTGAACCCTAAAACCCACAGAACCCCCGGGCACCCTGCACATCCCAGCAGCAGCACCTCCACCTTCAGGAGATTTTACAAATATTATTTAAAAAAAAAATTAAAAAAAGATAAATCCTGGTTGGAACAAAGCCCTTTTCATTCTGTTTGGGAATAACCCCTCTGGTTTTTTTGATGAGAAACCCACAAAGCAGCTGCCAACGGGGCTGAGCCACAAAGAGCAACTCAGCTGGGGCAGAACAAAATGGCTTTTTCAGGAATAATCATCTTCCCCAGGATCCCTGAGCTTCGGGGAGCAGCAGAAGAAAGCAGAACATTATTTGGTTAGTGCTGGTTTTAATTAATCACAGAATTAGGCAGGCTCTGCCTCCCCCAGCACGGTGACTGTAAGGAATATTTAATCCCAATATGAAAAGTTTCAGCTTTACAGAAGAGCTTCAATTTCATTTTCCTGCCTTCACTTCACAAAGATCCCTCTGATAATGTGAAATATTCTGTTGATAAATACATTTTTTTCCCTAAGCACTGGGGCGTGAGGGCTGGGGATTTAGAGAAGAGATTACAGCAGAGAAAAATGAAATTATACATTCAGCACTCAGCGCTGCTCTCCAAAACCAACTCTCCCAACTGAAACCGCTTTTTGTGGTCTTTTTTAACATAAAAATGAACTTAGTCAACACATTACATAATTCTCCTCTCCCACAGTATGTTCCCAGGATTCTTCTCCCTGCATCCATCACCAATATTTCACTCACACCACAATTTTTAGGACCGAGCCTAAAAAGATTTTAAGTCCGCAGCAATAAATCAAAACCTGATCTCATCTGGCTGCTGTAAATTCGCTTCATGGTCACCCTTGAAAGCACCACGAGTTATTGCAGAATTCAAATTATGCTTTAAAAAAGAAATCTCTCCGTGTTCTGAGTGCTCCAGCCTTGCAAAGCCACACCAGGAACGCTGAGCCCGGCCCAAGCCGGCATTCCCTGGACGTGATCTGCCCTCTAAAGGCGTCTGGGGAAACTACAAACAGCTTTCAGAGCCATGAAAAAGCCCTGGAAGGGTTCGGTTTTCCTTTTCCTTCCCTCCCCGGCCTCTCCCCCTGTCCCAGTCACACAGGAAGGTCCCAGGCTCGGCTTAACCAGGCTCGGCCTGAGCTCAGCCCAGCCAGGACCGTCCTCAACTCAAGGAAAACTTCACAGGACAGAGCCTGGATCTCCCTCTATGGACACTGAGGGATGAGCATCGTGCCTAAACAGGATTTAATCCAGGCCTAACTCCATGGATTTCACAGTTCAGTATTCCCTGGGCGGGACACGGGCACTGCTGTGGCAGCAGGACCCCAAAAATTCCCCTTTGTGCCTCCCTGGATCCCAACAATTCCCGTTTGCACCACCCTGGATCCCAACAATTCCCCTTTGTGCCTCCCTGGATCCCAACAATTCCCATTTGTGCCACCCTGGATCCCAACAATTCCCATTTGTGCCACCCTGGATCCCAACAATTCCTGTCTGTGCCTCCCTGGATCCCAACAATTCCCATTTCTGCTGCCCTGGATCCCTGGGAGTGTCCAAGGCAAGGCTGGATGGGGTTTGGAGCCCCCTGGGACAGTGGGAGCTGATGGGGTTGGACTGGGATGGGCTTTGAGGTCCCTTCCAACACAAACTGTTCCACCTGGAGAAGGAAAAAATCCAGGGAATGCTCAGAGACCCAGCAGGGGCTCCAGGAGAGCTGGAGAGGGACTGGGGACAAGGGACAAAGGGACACAGCACACAGGGAATGGCTGGCACTGGGAAAGGGGAGATTGGGCTGGGATCTTGGCAAGGAATTCCTGTCTGGGAGGGTGGGGAGGGGCTGGGCTGGAATTGCCAGAGCAGCTGGGGCTGCCCCTGGATCCCTGGCAGTGCCCAAGGCCAGGCTGGACACTGGGACAGTGGGAGGTGACCCTGCCATGGCAGGGGTGGCACTGGGTGGGATTTAAGGTCCCTTCCCACCCAACCCATTCCATGAACATCCCCACCAGCCATAACTCGGCATTTAGGCAGATCCCAGACAGAATCCCACAATCCTTAAGGTTGGAAAACTCCTCCAAGATCCTCCAGTCCCACCTGTGACTCAAATCCTCCATCCCAACACACCGGGGACACTCCCAGCAGGAACAGCCTGGCCTCATTCTCTGAACACCACAACGAAATCCTGGCTCAAAAACAACTTTAAAAATATTAAAAGAAGAAAATGCAAACGATCCCAACCCCACTGCCAAGGCCAGGATTCACAGGATCCAAATTCAAGGAGACTCAGCAGAGCCACCCCCAGCCCTTCCCTGGCCACCAGCCTGGATCCTTTCCACCCCTCCTTGCCCAAGGTTTGCAGCTCCCAGACTTCCAAATTACAACCCCGTTTTTAAGAGCCCAAAATAAACAGCAGCTTGTACCAGGAAAAAAAAATTAAATTAAAAAAAAGGGCAATTAGAAAGTCAGAATTCCTCCAAGTTCTCGTTAGTAAAAGTTTTATATCCCTCCAACATGTGGCACTCCAGGAAAAAACCTGGCAGAGGGAAAAACGCCCTGGTGCACCTTTCCTGAACACAGCAACGTTTCAGCCCTGTGGAGGTGGTTCCCATTAAGGGCTTTTTTCCACTTGAAATTTACTGCTTAATTTTATGGAAACAAATCAAGGGAGCTGTGTATTATAAATCTATTAAGGATAAAAAAACCTAACTCTGCAAATAAAAAAAAAACAGAAAAAAAATCTCGCACCTCCCCTGCAGCCCTTTCCAATTTTGGTTTATGGGGCTGTTAAAGGGAAAAGTGGAGCTGGGAGGTCCCCCCAGAGTCCCCACCAGTGCCACACGGGTGGCAATGAGCAGCTTGAGGAGCCACCCCCTTTTCCAGGTGGCCACCTCCACCTGCTACTGAAACAGGAGAAGAATCCCTTTTTTACAGGGAATTCTCCTCTGTAGGAAGGGGTGGGGAAGGACAGAATTCCAAAGGGTTTCCAGTGCTCTGCCTCCATCTGGAGTTCATGGGGCTGCACCTGCTTTTCACAAGGTGTGAACGTGACCCCCCAAAGAGCTCAGGGGCTCCAGCACTGCCTTGATCCGAGGGAACGGTGGGGAGATAAATCCAGGTGGGAAAAGGTTTGGGAGCAGAACATGAGACCCCGAGAGGTGGGCGAGAAAAAGGCCACGAGGTTCAGCCAGGCCAGGGCTGGAGCTGCACCTGGGTCAGGGCAATCCCAGCACAGATCCAGGCTGGGAGGGGGAAGGATGGAGAGCAGCCCTGGGAGAGGGATTTGGGATGTTGTGGGTGAGGCTGGAATGGCCCAGGCCAGACCCCCCCAGGCCTGGGCTGGAATTGCCAAAGGCCAGGTGGGAATTGTGTCCCTGTGGCCCTCAGGTGAGAGCCCAGCTGCAGAGCTGCCCCAGCCCTGGGGCCACCAGCAGGAGGACGTGGAGCTGCTGGAGAGAGCCCAGAGGAGGCCCCGGAGCTGCTGCAGGGCTGGAGCCCCTCTGCTCTGGAGCCAGCCTGGGAGAGTGGGAATGTTCCCCTGGAGAAGGGAAAAATCCAGGGAGAGCTCAGAGCCCCTGGCAGGGCCTGCAGGGGCTCCAGGAGAGCTGGAGAGGGACTGGGGACAAGGGACAAAGGGACAGCACACAGGGAATGGCTGGCACTGGGAAAGGGGAGATTGGGCTGGGATCTTGGCAAGGAATTCCTGGCTGGGAGGGTGGGGAGGGGCTGGGCTGGAATTGCCAGAGCAGCTGGGGCTGCCCCTGGATCCCTGGGAATGTCCAAGGCCAGGTTGGACACTGGGGTTTGGATCCACCTGGGACAGTGGGAGGTGTCCCTGCCATGGCAGGGGTGGGATTGATGATTTTTAAGGTCCCTTCCATCCCAATCCATTCTGGGACTCTGGGATACCTTTGGATCACAAGGAACACGTGAGATAAAGACCAAGGTCAGTCCAAGTCAGCACACCCAAGCCCGAGGGTTTTCCACCAGCTCCAGGGGAATTGTTCCCAGGGCTCCCAGGAGTTCCCAGCTGCCTTTGCTGACCCCAAACTCGTGCAGGGACAGGGATGTGGCCGGAGCAGAGGCTCTGCAGCAGCCTGGGACAGCTCCATCCACGGCTCCTGCCTCACCTGGACATCATGGACGTCCCAAATTCCTCCTGGGAATTGCTCCTCACTGCAGCAGGGACAGAGAAACTCCCTGGGATGGGACAGGGGGACAGAGATGGCACCGGCTGCAGGAAATGGGAAAAAGGGAGGAAAAAAGGGGAAAAAGGGGGAAAAAAGGGGAAAAAAAGGTGAAAAAAGGGGGGAAAAGGGGGGAAAAAAGGGGGAAAAAAGGGGAAACCCAACATTCGCCTGCCATGGTCTGAGCTCCACCCACGGCTCCCAAGGGCAGGAACAAGCCCCAAGCCCTTGGTCACAGCGGGGATCAAAGGGAATCAAAAAAACCTGAGCACAAAAGTCCTACATTCAGCATCCTAAACTTCATTCCTTATTGGGAGAGAGAGGGGCTCCCTTAACTCCTGGGGGTTTTACCGGGATGTTTGTTCCCTGTTCACCTCAGAACCACAGAATTCGGATTATTTTAGGCCATCAGGTGACAGCTGAGTAAGGAAATGACAGGAGGAACCTGCAGGCAGCCCCGAAAACACCTTCCTGCCTCACCCCAATCCACGTGCAGCCCTGCTGGAACTGCCCAGAGCTCCCAGACATGGGTGCAGGGAATAATCTCACCTAAAAATGTCCTTTATTTTCCCCCAACACAGTGACTGGCAGAGCCTCTGCCACACAAACCCCAAAGATTTGCTTCTGCAAATAATCAGAAAAATCTTCAAGGACCTGGAGCCTCCTCATCCTCCTAATAAATTCCAAGCTGCCTTTTTCTTCCCTTTCCAAGTGGAGTGGAAAAGAGAGATCCTCCCTTCTCCCAAACTCTTAATAATGTTCTTCAAACGCTTTGGAGATGCTTCAAGAGAAAGCACTGAAGAAATATTAACCAGGATTTCATCCCAGAGCCTCGGAGCTCATTTCAGGGCTGGCTCCACATTCCAGCCTCGTTCCCTGCTCCCAGATCCCTCCTGCTCTAAGGTGATGGGCGCTCCCAAAGGTTGGGAACCTCCACAGCTTTGTCCTGCAGGGTTGGTAAATCCCTTTTTCCCTGCTTTGGGAGTGGACTGCCATGGATTCCACGGCCCCAGAGGGATATTCAGGAAAATCTGGCTTTGGACGATGCCCCTGTCCCAGCCCTGGAGCCTGAGAGCTCCTGGAGCAGCCGAGTCTGACACAAATGAAAAATAAGGAGCTCCCAGCACAGCCCATGCCAGCAAACACCAGAAATGTGCTCCTAATTTCTTGCTCAGCTCCCAAGATTTGTGAGGACTCCGTGGAGCTACTGCAGCCAGTCAGGAATGATGAAGTGCAAGGCTCCGGCTCGGGCCAAGCGCTGGAGGACGCAGACGCTGCCTCGTTACTGCCCCACTAATTGGGGTCCTGCTCTCCCCCAAACCCCGAGGGAGCAGCAGGAAAACCTCTGGGACCTGTCCCTTTTTTGTCCCTTTTCCAGCCATCCCCTATAAAGCACTTTGTAAAGTCCCCCCGTGCCGCAGGAACCGGCCCGGAACGTTCTGGGCTGGCTCTTCCTTCCCCAGGCTGAAATGTAAAGCTCGGGGAGCATTCTGGATACCTGGATTTAGGGGAAAACCGTGGGATGTGGGAAATATGGACTTCCCAAGTGCACCTTGGAAACCAGGCTCAGGTTCTTGTTGTGCCTCCGGGAAAGGAGGAGCAGGGATGGATCCAGTGAAATGCTGGGAGAGTGGGAAAAGGAGCTCGTGGAATTCTGCAGGAGACTTCAAGGACTTTACCCGGACAGGCCTTGGAGCACTGGGACAGTGGGAAGTGTCCCTGCCATGGATGGGATGGGATTTGAGGTCCCTTCCAACTCAAACCATGCCAGGATTCTGGAGCCCCTCTGCCATGGAGCCAGGCTGGGAGAGCTGGGAATGTTCCCCTGGAGAAGGGAAAAATCCAAGGAATGCTCAGAGTCCCTGCAGGGGCTCCTGGAGAGCTGCAGAGGGACTGGGGACAAGGGACAAAGGGACAGGACACAGGGAATGGCTGCCACTGCCAGAAGGCAGGGCTGGATGGGACACTGGGAATTAGGAATTGTTCCCTGGGAGGGAGAGAAGAACAAATCCCTGCTCCTCTGAATGGATCCCATATTTTTCCAAAGACTAAAAGCACTCCACAGCCCAGGATTTTCCCTCACTCTCTTGTATCTTCAGCCCTGACTATAAAATCCTCCAACCATTCCCATCAATCCCTTCCCTGATTTTAGGAACCCCCCCTCAGTCAATTCCCAAGAATTTCCTGTCAGGGAAGGAAAGCTTCCTCAGAATCTTTACAAAGAGACCTCCACCCCAAAGATGTGAAAGAAAACTTTTCTTCCCAATGGTTATTTTTGGTGTTTAAGGCAATCCCTGCTTGGAAAGGGGATTTCACCCCGGGATCTCATGGATCCTTTCCAAGGAGAGGCCTGCAGCTCACCCTCACTGCAGGAGGATCCCAAACATTATTTTTGTGATGTTCTCCAAGAGGAGAAACACCAGAGAGGGATGGGAACAACATCCTACACAGATCCCACCAAAGAACTCCTGCAACGCCCTGTCCTGGAGGAAAAAAACACAGGAGAATTCGTTTGCAACTGGAAAAGTGATCAGAAAGAGGGAATTTCGGACTGGAAGGTGAATAAAAACTGGGAAAGACCTAAATGCGGAGTAGAAGAAATATCTCAACAGTTGTGTGAATTCCAGAGGAAGGAGAGACGGGATCCATCCACATCCCACACACAACAGCTCCAGGAGGAACAGCCAAACACCATCATTATCCCAAAAATTCAGGACCTCTAAAGAACATGGCCAAAATGTCCAATAGGATGTTGGAATATCATACTCTGGAGAATGCAGCTTTGAGAAAATTTGGAGAAATTCCTTATTTCATAGAATCCCAGACTGGGCTGGGCTGGAAGGGACCACAAAGGTTTTTTAGTCCATTCCCTGCTGTGGGCAGGGACATCTTCCCCTGATTCACACCCTGTCCAACCTGGCCTGGAATGTTTCCAGGGATGGGGCATCCACCCCTCTCTGGGCAGCTGTGCCAGAGATGATTTACCACCCTCATTCTGAGGAATTTTCTCTTTCTATCTCATTTCAGTCAACGTTCCTGCAGTCGGAGCCCTCGGCCCCTGTCCCTCACACAGGGCCCTGCCCTAAAATCTGCCCCCGTTCACGAGGATACAGCAATCCCTGCTCCTGGTCTCCGGACTGGCAAGTCTCAGGGCTGGAGTTTGCCTGCCTGTGGGCAAACTGGGATGGGGTTTGCTGGGACACTGGGACCCCACGGGGCAGTTTAACACAAGGCACGGCAGACTCTGGTAAACAACTCCTGTGGTCTGTATTGAGAACAGATCTGGGAGCAGGAGAAGGGGCCCAGCAGGGGGGATTTGATCTGATCCATGACCAAAACCATTCCCATGCCCCAAGCCAGCCCTTCGTGGGCTGACCAGTGAAGCAATCCCCCACAATTTACTCCTACCATAAAGGGAGCCTGCTTTCCCACAATCCTGGAGCCACCATATCTGGGATCAATAAACCTCCTCAATAGCCACATAAAACCCCTTTCATCCCTTCTTCCCTCCAGAAAAGGTGGCAACTGCCACTCCAAGTGGCCAATCCCGCTGACCAGAGGGGCCCCGTGCCCACGCCTTGGGATCAGCTCCCAGCCCCACCACGAAGTCCCGGAAAACGAGTGACTGCAGCTCCTCGCCCCAACAGCTGTGGCTCGTGGCCTCGGCTTTGTAGGTCCTCTGGAAAGAGTTACCAAAGATAAAACAATCTTTCCGTCTTCTGATTTAAAAGGGACTTCTGGGCAATGTCTGTCCTAAAACTCAATATAAATTTGCATTTCTCCCTGGAGGCTCCTCGTTGCAAAGGGTTCCCATTGGGCTCTAACAATGCCACTGCCCTTTTTTCGGGGAACAATGACAAATCCTCGTCCCCTTGATGGATGCTCGTTCCCTGCAGAAGTCAACAGTAAAAATGTGAAAGGGTTCGGAGCATCCACGACGTCCCTACCAAATTCCTCAGGCTCCCCAGCCAGGCACGATTAAGGAGTCGGCACACGGAGCAAGGGTGTGCTGAAAGACATCCCAGTCTCACCAGAAAAGTCACCCCAGGTTCCTCCCGGCTCAGCAAAGCCGGGCTTTGCTCTTCTGGGGGGCTTTCAGCAGAGATTCCAGCCCGAGTTTGGCAAGATCCGCCCGCTGCAAAGGGGGAACTCCAGAGGGAAACAATGAAAGGAAAAAGGGATTGGAGTTAAGGCACTTCGGAGCCTAACAAGTCACTGAGCTGCTGCTCAGGCAAACTTCAGAAAGCCATTCATCTTCTGAGGGAGCCACCAGCAAGGGCCCTGCCGCGGCTCTGGAAGCGCTGCCATCCTGCTGGGAGGTCCTGTCACACTCCCAGGATTTACAGAGCTGCAGGAAGATAACGCCGAGCGCCGGGAGCACCATGGGGAACCATTGTCTGCTCAACGGAGAGGCAAAACCCCTCCCAGCCACTCCCAGCCCCGGCAGCTCGGCCTGGCTGAAGCTGCAGGTGGCACCTCCACTCCCAAGAGCCTCCAGAGGAGATGGGCAGGCTGCAGGAACAAAGGGGAGATTCCCACAGACCTGCAGGGAGTTCAGCGGGATGAGAGGTCCTGCAGAGTGGTCGGTGCCAGTCCCAAAATTCTCCTGGAACAAAGGGGGTTTGGGCCTCAGCAGCGCCAAAATGGGTTGTGCTGGACCCTCACGAGGCATAATTAGCATTTGTTGATGATTAACGAGCAGATTAAAGCCACAATTTCTAATCAGGGAGACCCAAACCCAAGTTTTTGGTCTCCTTTGGAACAGGTCGTGTCCTCCTGAGGACTCAGCCCAAGATTCCCATTTTGCCATCCCTGTCCCTCAGGAAAAATGAAACCTTGTTAAAATCCAGCAGGAATTCCCACCCTTAACTGCCCATCCCAAACATCCACGGAAAACTGACATTTCCAATGGTTTTCACACCTGTCCCGTAGCAGAACTGCCCTGGAGCAGCTGAAAAGCCAAACAATTCCACGAATTTATCCCATCAGTGGCTGGGATGGGTCCCTGAGAGGAGAACAAGCTCTGGCTCCGGGATTTCCCTTCCTGCCCTCGCCTCCGGAGACACGGGAGCCATTTCCATGGTGAGGGTGTCACCAAGGCTCCAGTGCTGGGCACCAGCTCCAGGAATTCCTTGGCTCAGGCACGCTCTGCCAGGCCAGGCCCACCCCCAGGAGAACTGGGAAGGCTCTGCTGGCCGAGGGGATGACCCGAACCACGTGGGACCACACGGGACAAAGCTCTGTCCCCACGGCCGCGGGCTCTGGGAAGGTCCAGGCAGGAAAAATTCCCAACTCCACCAGTTCAGGCCTGCCTCTGACAGAGGCCTAGCAAGGAAATCCTCCCAGTCAACATCTACAGAGAATCCTGGAATGGTTGGGTGGGAAGGGAACCTTAAATCCCACCCCATCCATAGGCAGGGACACCTCCCACTGTCCCAGTGTCCAACCTGGCCTTGGGCACTGCCAGGGATCCAGGGGCAGCCCCAGCTGCTCTGGCAATTCCAGCCCAGCCCCTCCCCACCCTCCCAGCCAGGAATTCCTTGCCAGGATCCCACCTAAACCTATTTTTTTCCACTTCGAAGCCAGAACTTGGACATCTCACCTTCCATCCCACCTGCCCAGGGTTAGATCAGCCAGACTCATTCCCTGGCTCATCCCAAGCTGAGCAGACACCGCAGTGATCCATGGAAAACACAGAAGCAGAACAAAAGTGGATTAACTGGATAACTTCCACATTTTCTCCAATATTTCTTTGCACCAGGAACAGGTTCCCCATCATCACCGTTTGTCCCAGCACCTGGTGCTTTTCTGAAAGGAGGATTTGCCTTGGACACTTGACTGCACTGCAGGAATATCCTGAAATATTCCTCAACCTCCAGCTTGCAATAAAAAACTTCAACCGTAAATATTTAACCGAGGCATCTTTACTTGCTTTGTATAAACCAAAAATTACAACTTTTGATGCAAAACTCAGGGGGTTTGTTCTTCGGTGTGGGTGGGTTTTTAGGACAGCAAGTAAAGACCGCACCAGGTAAGAATAAAGCAACGAAATTCCCAATAAAATCAAAAAATGACAACCCCAAGGAGCGATGGGGATGGAAACTCTGCCCAGGAAAAAAGGAATTTCTGCGGCTCCCACTTTGAAGAGTTTTTTCACATCCCTCCCTATAGGATCAGAGCACTCAATTTATATAAAACAAATGTACAACCAGGCTGGGAGAGGCTTTGGGAAGCGTTGGGAGCAGGAAGGAGGAGTTCCCACGATAAGGCAAATGGGAGAAGCCATCGGCCACCGCGACAGAGGGATCCTGACACTCCATGTGCAGTAGGTTTTAATTATATTGTAATAAGCAGCTATATATGTGCATTTTTCATTATTTACTAGATGGCTTCTTTAAATTCTAATCCAAGCTGTGTTTTTGGGGTTTTTTTTAAAGAAAAAACCCCAGTTTTTAAAAAAATAATTAAAAATAGAAACGGCTCGCTCCAGCGAACATTTGGAAAATTTTTCGGAGTCGATTGTTTATTGGGACTCCAACTGATTTTAATGAAAAATATGGTTATAATTTGAAAAAAAAGCAGCACTTTTATGTTTTGCATAAGGAAAAGGCCCTACAATGCAACCTCCGGGGCACTTCTGGAATAAAAAAAAAACCTAAATCTCAAACGGTCGCCGGGGCTCGCCGGCCAAACCCCCTCCTGGAAACCCCAAAGATGTGGCTTCCAAAATATTCCAGGCATCCACAACAAGTGAAACTGGATGTAGGGAAGTATGTTCCCGACATTTCCTTCTGTTTCTGGTGAAACTGGAACCAGATGACCCCGAGCAGCAGGCGTCGTGCGGAGGGGTCACGAAGCAGCCGCAGATGCGGCCCCGCTGCGGAGCGGCGACGTCGGCGCTGGCGGCTTCCATCCCGCCCCGGGGAAAGGTCATCCCGGGGCTAACGGGACCAGCCCGCCCCTCGGAGTGTCCCAGAGCAGCCCCGAGGCGCCAGGGGGTCCCTGCAGAGCACAGTCCCAGGGAGAGGCGCGGGATGGCGGAGGGGACGCTCGGGTCCTGCTCCCGGCGGGAGGCGGCTCCAGGTCGCTCTCCCGTGGGTGAGTTGGTTCTCCCAGGTTTTACAGGGATGGGGTGACTGAGAGGTGTTTTAAAAGGTTTCATTCCATCCTCAGGCTCGATGGAGAGTGAGACATCAGAGATGTAAAACTCAACGCCATGCCATCAGAAGCCACCCAATCTCCTGGTTGCAACGCCTTAGAAATGGTTTTATACATTAGTTTTTGCCACACAATGCGGCTAATACTTCTAACACCAACCACCTCTGTTTTTAGCCCACGTGCTCCTGCTACAATGCATCTTTCACATAAATATTCACTCTCAATTTCACATAAATTTCACTCTAAAAATACCAAATCTTTTTGCAAGGCCATATTTTCAAACTTGTTAAAACTTCTTTCTGGTTCAATCTCTCCCTGAACAATCTCTGTCCCCTGCCCTTCCTAAACCAGCACACTTCATGTGTGCTGCATGCAGATGTACAAGGCTGTGCAAACTTTCTATCAAGTTTAAAAAATCCTTTACAAATCCATTTCTCACACAGGTGGTTCTCTCACATGGCCCTTCCCTGCTCCTTCCACCTCAGCAGCCACCCCAGGTTGGTTCCCTGGCTCTGTGAGGTCACAGGCGGGGTCTCCAGGTGACCCTGGTGGGACACGGCCCAGCCTGGTGTTGCCTTCACCTTCCACAGGAACTTGGGCTTTGCTCCCCTTTTCCAGGTCATTCCCAGGAAACCAAAGATTTCCCCATGGAAAGGGGGCTCAGGCCTTGGAGGTGTCCAGGGGGGTTTGGAGTGCCCACCCCTGGAGGTGTCCAAGGAATTCCTGGATGTGGCACTCGGTGCCAGGGTGGGGATGGGGCACAGCTGGGACTGGATGGTCCTGGAGGGATTTTCCAACCCAGTGATCCCAGGATTCTGTGTTCAGATGGGATATTAAGGGGAAATCCTTCCCTCTGAGGGTGGGCAGGCCCTGGCACAGATCCCAGAGCAGCTGGGGCTGCCCCTGGATCCCTGGCAGTGCCCAAGGCCAGGTTGGACACTGGGCTTGGATCCACCTGGGATGGTGGGAGGTGTCCCTGCCCAGCCTGGAACCAGATGATCTTTAAGGTCTCTTTCCACCAGACCATCCCATAATTATCTGATCAAACAAACCACACCAAGTGCAGCAGGAGCTGAGCTTGTCCAGACATCAAAGGGTTGGAGAGTTCACCCCTCATTCCAGAACCACCACCCCCTAAATGCCACAAACCCTGAAATCAGCACCCCTGGGCCAGTGCCCACTGGGAAAAATCCAGTTTTACAACCAGCAGCCACTTCTTCTCCCGCTTTTTTCTGACAGCTGAAACTCAAATAACCATGACTCGGTCACAACTGTGCAAAAATACATAAATATATAAAAATCAGGAGTAAAGCAGCACCACCAAGAGTCCACACAAACACAACACCCACACATCTTAGAGAGGACCGGTTCCATCAAGCTGAAAATAATTAAGGGGCAAATCAGTGGGGAGAAAGAACGTAATCAGAAAAATATGAAGCCTAATTGAAAATTGTTTAAGAACATTTTAACGAGATGCTCCAGAAGCCACAATCCCACAACTGAGCGGGGCGGCCACGCTGGTTAAAAGGCAAACCTGGCGCAGATGGGAGTTAAAGAGGCCATAAAAAAGCAGGGAAAAAAGAAAAAGGGGACATGACAAATGGAATAAAGGGAAAAGCTCGGGCTGACAAAGGGAAATCTGGTGTTAGGATGTGCAGGGGCTGATATGGGAAGCAAGAGATGCACAGAGAAATAAAGGGCTGGGAAAGTTTATCCTTGGTTTCTTTTTTTTTTGGGGGGGGAACATTCAAACAATCCCATGGATTCTCCCTCTAAAAGGGGAATTTTTGGAAGTGTTCAAGGCCAGGTTGGATGGAGCACTCTGGGATAGCAGAGGTGTCCCTGCCCATGGCAAGGGGTGGAATGAGATGGGATTTATGGTCCCTTCCCACCCAAACCACTCAGGGATTCCATGATTTTTTTTTCCCCTCCTGAAAAACTGGAAAAAAAAAAAATCTCAGTTTTATGAACACTGAGAGAGGTCATGGAATCACAGCCATGGAGAGCACAGATCCCTCTGGATTGCAGCCCAGTGGCAGGCAAGACAAATTTGGGATGAGCAGATTGTCCAGGTCAGGTGAATGACCATGGAATTGCTGGTGTGACTCCACCTGAAAGACTGGACTCGGTTCTGACACCCAAATTCCAGAAGGTTGCTGGAAAACTTCTCGTTTCAAACCCCAGCAGACTGGAAAACTGGGAGTTTGTCCATTGGGAAGCTGATTTATAAGCACAGGAAAGGTTAATGAGGTGCAAGTCCTCAAATTTGCATTTTAGTGCCACAAAATCAAGCCCAGGAGGCCAAAGAAAGCCAAAAAAATGGGAATTAGGTCCAGGTTATTCTCCAGGAAAGGGAATTAGTGACCAGTGCAAAGTACCTGAACGCTTGGAGAGAGCAGGAGACTGAAGAATATCCTGGCAATTATTTTCCACTGACTGAATCTGCAATCCTTTAGGGAATTAAGGGAATAAACATTAATAAAGGACGGAGCAGCAACAAATCAGAAAGACAGAGAGCAGACAGGCAAGGAAAATTCCTGAGAAGGGAAAGCAAAGAGGGCAGAAAATAGACAAAAAATTAAGGAATTTGTTCAACTGAAGGCAGCAAGAAAAGGGAAATTAAACCCAGAACTGCTACACCTGGCAGGACTGGGCTGGACATGAGGGACAAGGACAAGTGCAAAGTCCTGCACCTGGGTCAGGGCAACAATTCCAGACTGGGAGGAGAGAGGATGGAGAGCAGCCCTGGGAGANATTGTCCCTGCCATGGATGGGGTGGCACTGGGTGGGATTTAAGGTCCCTCTCAACCCAAATCATTCCAGGATTCCATGAAATGCCAGAGCATCAAGGCCTAGAGAAGAGAAAATAATCATTGTTACACCTTGAGTTGTGTCTGCACCTGGAGCAAACCCAGAGCACAGAACCGACACTGCTGGGTTCAGTGTGCTGAACTCTCAGATTCTGTGAGCACTGAAATCTTCTCATTTAAAGAGAATTTTCCTGCAAAAAAATCTTGTGCTTTTCAAGCTGCCCAAACACCTCGGTCTGGAGCGAGAACAAACAGAGAACCCTTAACCCTGGAAATGGTTTGGTGAAGAAAAAATGTAAATATACAGAGGAACAAAGAGCAGAAATCCAGAGGGGCACCGAGGCCACGTCTCATCCTCCATGGTCCCAAGTGATACCAGCCCTGGGATCATTCCCAAAATAAATCCGTGCCCGAGACAACCAAAAACACTTCCTGACTCAGCCCAGCCTGGTGTGCAAGGCCACCCTCTCCCCCAGGGCCAGGCTCCTCCGTGAGTCAGAGCTCGATGCCTTTTCCCGTAACACAGCAAGGTCAGCGCTCCAAGAATTTCCAAGTTCCACCAAAATCCATAAACACGTTTTATTCCGTCCAGGAGAACGCTGAACTTGGCGGCACCGAGCGCCGCGGCCGTGGCCGCCAGTCAAGAAAAATCCTTTTTGGAAGAGTCAGAGCCATCTCCCAGGGGTGAAACGGAGGAGGTCTGGAAAACGGGCATCTCCCCTGAAGCCAGGCACCCTTCCTCACAAAGAGAACCCCATAAAAAGCCGGTGATTATTCCCTGTTTGCATTAACAGCCCGTTAAAAACGCCCGGCTCCAGCGGGAGCGCGCAGCTCCTGGACAGCTTGGCACAGGGAGCAGCCCTGGATTAACAGCTCGCCCAGGGCCACACAAGGAGCGTTATCAGAGCCCAAATCACAGCTCCCAAAATCCTTGGCTGCCCCGGCTGGAGCTCAGCTTCCCTTCCCTTTCAGCTCCTCTCGGCTCTGGAAATTTGGTCTTCGCCACAAGAAGAAAAACAAGTTTGAAGCTGCTGTTCCTACGTGGAGTTTTAGGGTCAGGGAGCTCAGGTAGGCCTGGATCCCAAACAAGGATCCCAAAGAAGCTGGGGCTGGAGGGATCCCAAAGAAGGCAGACGAGGAGCTGGCCACTGAGGAGTGCCCACCTCAAGGTCAGGGGTTGTGGTCGGAACTTTGAGTTTTGGAGACGCTGACTCACTGGGGTTGGGAAGGCTCTCCAGGGATGATGCAATGCCCACCACAGGCCTGGATGGATCATCCCTGGAGGCCTTTACTCCACTCCCAAACCCTGACCCGGCTTTGACCTTCAACTCCTCAACCCCTGGCTGCTTACTTTAAACAGTGGCTGCCATCAGTGCCCTCTAAACACAAACCAAAAGCCGCTTCTTTGATAAATCAAATAAACCCCTCAAGCCCCACAGATCCTGCTTCCAACACCGATAAAAACTCCAATTGTCCCACCTTTGTCCAGCTCCAGCGAGGTGAGGACAGCCCTGCACAAACCCCAGGGCTCAAAGCTCAGCTCTGTGGCCTGAAGTGAAGCTCTGCAGGTGGAGCCAAACTGACACCTGCCACAAGGATGCTCCAGAGGGATTACTCAGGACGTGGCTCCCTCGGAATCTTTTGCCTGAACTGTCCCTGAAAGGTGCAGCAGCTCAGCAGGAACGGGCAAAAGGCTGAGTAAAAGCGTTCTTTAGAAGATGCCACTCCCAACAAAGGTGAGAGAGGAAAGCAGCTCCCTCTGTTCCCGCACGGATTTTGGCCGTAGGAAAATCCATTGGAACTGATTTCACATCAAAACTTATTTAACCCCATCCTATCCAGACACTCAGGTGTTTCCAAGGGATCCTGGCACAGGTGCCCAGAGCAGCTGGGGCTGCCCCTGGATCCCTGGCAGCACCCAAGGCCAGGCTGGACACTGGGGCTGGGAGCAGCCTGGGACAGTGGGAGGTGTCCCTGCCATGGGATGAGATGATCCTCAACGTCCCTTCCCACCCAAACCACTCCATGATTCCCTGGATTCTGCAAATCACAGGAAGTCTGCAGCTGACAGACTGTGCCACACCCAAACCAGGGACATCCTAAAGCTCCAAAGCCATCAAACAGCATTTTTTGGGATCAGATACTTTGCAGTTGTCTCAGGGGAGCACCAACCCTTCAGTGCCCCATGTTCATTATCAATCCTGGTTTCCTACAACAAAATCCCAACATCCAGGAGGTCCCAAGGGCCTTTGAGCCACATCCATGCCAGGCAGCTCCTGGGGACTCGGATCCTGCCCTCCCTCCTTTGGGAAGGGTCAGGAATGAGCTCCCCTGCCCAGACTGCAGCTCTGGCAGCCAAAAAGGGAGTTCAGCCCTGCTGAAGGCCACGGAATAATTTCCTGGTAATTATCCTCATTCCCTGCTCCCAGGGCTGCTCTCAGCCTCACAGCCAATAAATAAAACCTTTGGGAACGGCACTGAAATCCTACAGACAGCACAGGACTGAGGGGTGACCTCACCTCTACAGGGCTTCCTTCATCTTTCCAAGAATCCCACTGAGGCCCAGAGCTTTCCCTGGAAACCTGCACAGGTTGGGATGAGAACAGAGCAGGTCCCTCCCTGTGACCCCACAGAGGGTACGACCTCAGGGATGCCTGAGCCACCACAGGTCACCAGGAGATGGGAGCCAATCCCCTAAAAATCAATGAATTTCCATTTTAACCTTATTTTTAGGATCTCAGGTAGGCAACCTGAGATGGAATTTCCCCAATGACATCATCACCAACTTTGATATCAGATGTAGGATGAATTCCTGAACCCGATGTGAGCGACCTTCACCTCCTACAGCTCTGAGGTTTTGCTGTTTCCAGCCCCCATTTATGTCCCAGCCCCACCTCATCCCAAATCCTGCCAGTTCCCAGCAAATATCCAAGTGGTAAATCAGGAAAACACAAATAAAACCAACCAGCATCAACAGTTCCAGGTGATCAGAGCCTTCATCAGGTCCATGGGTAACTTTCCATGAGGTCCATCAGCAACTCCTCACTGAGTGCACAAAAAACCGCTCATGGAGAGCAGAAAAATCCCAAAATCAACCCACGAGCTGCAGAGCACGCACAGGGTGAGGGACAGCCCCTCATGGAGTGTTTCTAACTGGTCCCTCCTGGTGTTGGTGGCACAAAGCCTCAGAGCAGTGCGGGCCACCAGGGCCACCAACCTCACCCTGGGCTTGGGGACAGCAGGAGTGACCCAAGGGTCACCTCAGAGCTGGACTTGATGTGTGGCACTTGGTGCCAAGGGGGTGTGAGGTAACAAGCTGGACTCAACGATCCCAGAGGACTTTTCCAGCCTCGTTAATTCCATGATTCCACGTGATCCTGGACCCAACGATCCCAGAGCACTTTTCCAGCCTCGTTAATTCCATGATTCTCTGTGATCCTGGAGGTCTTTTCCAACCTTCATGATCCTAGGAGAAGCAGTGCTGGAGGGCAGCAACAAGGTGACCCACACCAGGTTTTACTGAATCCCAAAAGTCCAAAATAAGTTCTGGAAAACTTCCTGCCTGGTTTAGTTTTCCATCTGCTGCCAAACAGAGCCCAGAGATTTCTATTTGCATCCTGGTATTTGGCAGGGGCAAGGAATATTTCCTAGCGGGAACAGAAAGAAAAATAAACCTTCCATTCACACTGAAACATCTCCTGGACATCCCTGTGGGCCTAATTCCCAGAACGCCGAAATCCAAACCCCCAGATGGGAAAAATACACGGATTACCTGCCAGGAACCTCAGGAGGGGCAAGCCAAGCCCTAATAACAGCCTGTGCTCCCATCTGGCCTCCACGCAGCAACTGGGAAAACGTCCCTGCTCGGAGCTGGACCGGCTCGTCAGGGTAATTGCCTCAGAATTAATTAAATGTTCCCCTCTGCAGCTGCACAGAACGTTCACGTGGATCGTTCCCTGACTGCACCGATGATTCCCTGGAATGGATGCGACCACCAGACCCAGTTCCACAAGAGCTGGATTCCATGATCTTTGTGGAACTGGGATCCGTGTGTGAAGAATTTGCATCTAAATATCCATGTTTGAGGCTAAAATCCTGAATATTCGTCTCAGAATTGGGAAGGCCAATTCACAGCACGAGTCTTTAACCCCTCAAAATAATTAAAACATCAGAGGGGAAGAATGGCTTCCCACTGTCAGAGGACAGGGAGAGATGGGATCTTGGGAAAGAATTCCTGGCTGGGAGGGTGGGGAGGGGCTGGGCTGGAATTGCCAGAGCAGCTGGGGCTGTCCCTGGATCCCTGGCAGTGCCCAAGGCCAGGCTGGACATTGTGGCTGGGAGCAGCCTGGGACAGTGGGAGCTGTCCCTGCCATGGGATGGGATGGGATTTAAGGTCCCTCCAACCAAACCATCCTGGGATTCTCGGAGATGGGAGCTGTGCTTGCCTGAGGAGCTGCTGTGCCTGGAGATTTGGGGATCATCCAGAGGTGGAAACGTGTCCTTCTGAAGCCACCCCCCGTGACCTCGTTCTCCTCTGGAATCCCTTCAGTCTCCACGGTTCCTTCAGTCTCAGCTGTGACCGAGCAGGGCAGTAAAAAGTGGAACGTTTCGCTCTAAAATTGAAACATTTTGCTGAGCCTAATTAAAGCAACTCCTGACGATTATGTAAAGCCCTGTCCCAGGCCTTCAAGCGAGTTCCTCAGCGCCGGCTCCGCTCGAGCTCCGTGCCTAATCACCCCTGGAAGGAGCAGGAGCTGCGGGTGTTGAAAGGGAACAGCTCGAGCTTGGCCGGGGCGCCCGGCGACCGCAGGCGCTGGAACTCGCAGGGAACACGAGCACAGCTTTGATCCCAACACGGCCCAAACTCCCCCGGCTCGGGACTCACCGAGGGCGCCCAGCAGACGACGGGCAAAGAAAGGAGGCTTTGGAGAGACTTCAGAGCTTGTGACAGCGGTGTCGCAGCTGTCATCTCGCGGAACCCCGGCTCCGTGGAATTCCCGGCACAGAAATGGGATCCAGGTCAGGGCAATCCCTTCCCCCTCATCACCAGAACATCTCTGGGTCCTTCAGCCTCCTCCAAACTGGGCCACTTGTGGAAGGCAGCAGGAGAACAGGCTGCCAAGGAGGGTCGAAAGGATTTAGGGCTGATGGAAGATCTTGGCACGCTCCTCATTTTCTGTCAGAAGGAGATGGAGCTCCATGGAATTCCCGGCACAGAAATGGGATCCAGGTCAGGGCAATCCCTTCCCTCTCAGCACCAGAATCTCTCTGGGTCCATCAGCTTCTTCTTCCACAGGTCACTCACGCAAGGAAGAAGGAGAACAGGCTGAGATGCAGCCAGGGAGTGTGGAAAGGATTTAGGGCCGATGGAAGATCTTGGCACGCTCCTCGTTTTCTCTCAGAAGGACAACGTGGAGATGGAGCTGCACAACTCACAGGGTAACAAATGTCACTTGAGGTGTCCTGGAATTCTTTTAAGCCAGGGACATGGTCCAAACTCATTAGAAACAGCTGAGAGCAGAAAAACCAAGTGGGAGCTGCAGCAGGGGTGGATGCGGTTCATGGATAAAAGTGGGAATGTAAATGGGATAATCCTGATTACAATTCCTCACGATCTTTACTTCAGGAAGGGCAGCTTTTTGAGGAATAATGACTCTCCTAACCCCGTGAGGAATCTGCAGGAGGTTCAGTGATGTCAGGGAGTTCCTGCACACTCAGATCCCTTGATCAGCTCTTGATTTTGTATTTAATATTAATTCATCCCGGTTTAACTGGACTGAGCAGGATTAGCAGCAGAACATCAGGAAAAGGAGGGGTGCCTGCAGAAGCACCAAGTTATTCCTGAGGCTGGGCCAGGGCATGTGAAGGAGGGCAAGAACCTGGAACTGGACCGTGCCAGTGGGAGAGAAGTGGAGGTGGCAGGAGGAGGAGGAAGAGAAGGAGAAGGAGAAGGAGAAGGAGAAGGAGAAGGAGAAGGAGAAGGAGAAGGAGAAGGAGAAGGAGAAGGAGAAGGAGAAGGAGAAGGAGAAGGAGAAGGAGAAGCACTGGCTGAGCATCTCATGGATGTGCCTGTGGCAATCAGAATCCCACAAGGTTTTGGGTGGAGAGGACCTTAAATCCTATCCTGTGCCACCCCTGCCATGGGCAGGGACACCTCCCACTGCCCCAGGGGGCTCCAAGCCCCATCCAACCCAGCTTTGAGCCATTTTAAACTTTGAGTTCAGCCTTGAATGGATCAATTATTGATCCCTGTTCCTTGAAGATGCACAAGAGATCAAACAGGAGCTGCTGAGATGGGGAAGGCAAGCTGCTCTCCATATGCCCGAGGAGAGGGCCTCTATAAATAGCAGAGTGGGAAGTGAAGTCCCCTTCAGGAACACCGCTGATACAAAGCTGGGTTTGTTCCCAACTCCAGAAGCGAGAAGTGGGAGGAGGAACAAAAGCTGATTGCAATCTGATGGGTGCAGCTCTCTTATCTCGGCGTTCCCAGAGCGGCCTCACGTGAGAGCAGCTCAGGAGCGCTGCGGGAAGCGCGAGCTGAGCTCCCACCCCGGCGGCTCCCGGGGCTCAGGGACCTCCTCTGGCCCAGCCCTGTCAGAAACCAACAGCTGGGCAGCAAAGCCAGGATGGAATCTCAGGAGATGCTAACCCTCGGCTCCACCTCGTGCTTCCCGCAGTGTCCTCCTGCTCCATCCCAGAACCTCTCCCACATCCAGACACCTCCGGGCTTTCCCAAAGTGACTCCCTAGGGAGGTTTGGAGATAAGGGCTCTGCAAAGCTCTCCTGAGCTCTTCAGGAAGTCTGGTGGGAGCTGGAATGGCTCCCCAGGGAATGGGCACATTCCCAAGGCTGCCAGAGCTCCAGGACAACACTCCCAGGGACAGGGTGGGATTCTGGGGTCAGGATCAGGAGCTGGGCTGATGGTCCTTGTCATGGATTCTCCTCATGGCAAGGGCTGGAATGAGATGATCTTTAAGGTCCCTCCCACCACAAACCATTCCATAATTCCATGATCCTCGTGGGCCCAACTCGGGACATCCTGCCCAAGCCTCCTACTGCTCCATGTGGGAAATATTTTAGAGAGAGAGCTCCAGGGTCACGGGAATTCTTCAGTGGAGGAGCTCACCTGCTGCACCTGCGTGAGCAAAGCAGAGCTGAGATCCACAGAATCCCAAGGCTGGAAAAGACTCCTAAAACCAGCAACTCTAGGATATTCCAGAGATGCTTCATCTTCCAGGATGGAGACTCATCCACTGCTCCCTGGATAAGGAGCAGGAGACGTTTCCATCACCCCAAACTCCACACCCCAGAGCGATGGGAAACGCAGCGAGAGCAGCATCCAAGCGAGCTCAGAGAAATGCCTGGGATGAACTGACAGCTGGGGAAGAGGGAAAAACAGGGAAAACACAAATCCCACAAACCTTTGTGCTATAAAAGGCAGCCAGGGAATTCACAGAGAGCCAAAAATCTGCAGAACACCTCGGTGCCCTTTCCCTGTACAGCCAGAGGCGGCAGGGATGGTGGGAAGGGCAGCAAATCCCAGGAATTTGGGGCTGGAGGGATGAACTCCCCATCTCGGCTCGTGCCTTTCCACAGAACAAAGCTGGAGAGCCGGGGAATTGTTTTTCCAAGGCAGCTGCAGCCCTGGAAGCGGCTGGAGGAGGCTCCGTGTGTGGCACCATAAACACGCAGGGATGCTCCTTGAAGTGAGACCCTGCAGGGAATTCTGCTCCCAAGGCACACGGAATGAGGGGACTCCCCGTGGCTGCAGCTGCTCCTCCAGGATGGATCCCGTGAGTGAGCCGCCCTCCAGCCTGGATTGGAGCTCTTTTCCCTGGGGAATGTTTTCCTCCAGCATCCCAGGTCAAAGGCAGAAGCAGCACCAGGCCCTGACACTGCTCCAAAAACTCCATGTGGACCAGATGGGGCCGTTCCCAGGCTGATGGAATTCCCTGGATGAGCCCCTTGGAAAGGCAGGAATGGTGACCCCAGATCTCGTTAGGGCTCCTGGCAGCAATCCCATCCCTGCTCCCAACCCAGGGCCTGAGCTTTCCCTGCAGGCACGGGGCTGGCGAATCCCAGCGGGAATTCCAGGCAGCAGGAGCACCCCGAGGATCTGGCTGCCCCCCACGGTGCCAGCACAATAAAATCCATCCATCCATCCCATCCACAGACACCTCCTTTCCCAAATATTCCCAAATATCCCTCTCCTCCTTCCCTCCCCCTCTGAGCTCCTCGGCAGCTCTGGAACTTCTCAATTCGGGAAGCTCCGGGTTACCCAAATCCAGCAGCTGCTGCCGCTTCCCATCCTCTGACAGCCCCGGCTGGGTTCCTGTAAACACCTCCCCAGTGCTGCCATTCCAGGGGCGTTTCTGAGTGAGAAAAACCCACGAGGGAAATTGGGAATCCTCCAGTCCTGGCCAAGAGCGGAGCGGGAGCTTCCTGAGGCAGCCCCGGTTCCCACTGCCCGCCCGGGGAAGGGAGCAGGGATGAGGATGGGAGGTGGCAGGAAGGGGCTGTTTAATCTCTTCTTGATTCCCAATAATTATTTAAAGCTGCCGGGGACCTTGTTTTGAAAATCCCACAGCGTGCACTTCATATATCCCGCTGCCACTGACACCAGGAATTAGAAAATTCCAGCTCCATCAAAACGGCTCTGGGGCGGATTCCGCTGCTCTGGACTTTCTCAGGCTGCAGACAATGCCATAAAAGCTCTCCCTAAAACAATATTCCCCCGTATTTTAACAACGCTGGGGAAACGTTTCTTCTGTTCTGGCTGTTTGCTGTGACAAAATTTCCAGACAACGCCAAATTTCAGCTGCAGTTTTCCAGCAAGGCTCGGGAATTTGGGATGCTGGAATCAGCGACGAGCTCGGGAGCGAACTCGGCTTTAAGCACGTGCTTGATTTCCCCTGGAGGTGACTGGGGCACGCTGAAGGCCTTTCCTCAACAGGCCTGGTTTGCTCCATCAGGGCATGAAAAAGAACATAAAAACTGAAAATACACTTTAATAGTGGCTGAGGGCTTCTCTCCGAACCGAAAATGAAAAATTAATATGGATGGGATGGTGTTTTCCTTGGTCATTGCCGTGTTTTTCCAGCCCTCCGCCTGTTATTCCAGGCCATTTCATGGAGAGGCATTATTTGCTCAGCTGAGTTATTCCCACTTTATCCCCTCTGATTCAGACGTTCACTGGGTTTCTGGACAATGGCAGCTCCTTGTCAGAAATCAGAGGGGATTTCTTCTGAAAAAGTCATTTTTGCCAAGCTCGAATTGACCTGAAATTCATTCTTAATTTTAGTTGGTTTTTTTTTTCAGTTTGTGGACTTCCAATCCCTCGAAGTGCCCAAGGCCAGGTTGGATGGGGCTCGGAGGAACCAGGAATCACCAAATGAGGAAGTTTTAAATAAAATTATTGGGGTACTGAGCAAATCAGCCCCATCAGAGAGAATCTGCACCACAGAGTGAGTCCCACACCACGCTGGAAAAGTGGGAATTCCCCCAAAAGCCACCCTGAAATTCTCATTTAAGCTCAACTCCTCCTTCAAACCGCCGAGATTAAACAGAATTAATTCACTGAGGGACCAAGAAGGGAACTGGAGCACTGTAGGAGTGGTGCTGCTGCTCCATCCCCACACTCCAGACACACCCGGGAGCAAGGAGAAGGCTCTGACCAGATTTCCTTCCTCTAAAACATCCCAGAAAATGTTCTGAGCCAAAGCTGAGCCTTACCAACACCAGAAATACCTGAGGTTATTCCTGCCCGGTTATTCCTGTCCCTAATTCCATCCTCACACATCTCTTTTTCCCTTCACCTGCCACTTTTAAACCTCAAGAGAGGAGAAGGCAGCTCAGGTACCAGCAGCTCAAGCACTGCCCCTTCCCTGCAGACTTCTGCCCTTCCCAAACCTTCCCTGCCAGTGTTTGCTCCCAAAAAACCTCCTCATTGCCCAAGACTTGGTTTCAACCCCAAAAATCACCCACAGAGAAGGAGCCAGGGGTAGGGAAGCTTTTGAGGAGGAGCAGATTTCCAGGAGGACATTCCCAGATTTCAGCACCATCCCTGGGGAGGCGGTGCTCAGCCTGTCCCTGAGGATCAGCTCAGATCCCAGAATCCCTGAGGATGGAAAATCCCTCCAGGACCATCCAGTCCCAGCCGTGCCTGATCCCCACCCTGGCACTGAGTGCCACATCCAGGAATTCCTTGGACACCTGCAGGGATGGGCACTCCAAACCTCCCTGGGCACTTCTGAGACCTGAGCCCCCTTTCCATGAGGAAATTCCTGCTGGAATTCCTGCTGGTGTCCAACCTGAGCCTGCCCTGGCCCAGCCTGAGGCTGTTCCCTTTTGGCAACTTCATCTGATGGACCTGAGCAAGGTCAACACCTCATTCCCAAGCTGTTTTCCCAAATTAATTTGGTTTTCCCACGATGGCACAGCACAAGGAAAATGCAGCAGGAGACTGGGCTGGGTATGAAGGAAAATTTCTCCATGGGAAGGGAACTGGACGGGGCAGGGGTGGAGTCCCCAGCCTGGAGGGATTTCAACCCTGTGGATGTGGCACCTGGGGACACGGCCAGCGGTGGCCCTGGCGGTGCTGGGGGTGGTTGGAGCCCACGATCTCCAGGATCTCCGAGGGCTTTTCCAGCCCCAGCCACACCAGGGCTCCGGCAGCATTCCCAAAGCACGCTGGCAATCCCAGGGCCGGCACATCCGTGTCCTGCCCATCCCTCCTGCCCTCCACGGCTCCGAGGACACCCGGGGCACTCCCAGGGGCTGCCACTGCCATGGGGGAGCTGAGGGATCCCCAGAAATCTGGGACAACAACGGGAATGCTGGAGAAGCCCTGGGATCACTCAGGGCCTGATTTCCCACGTGCTTCCCAACACCTCCTCCCTGATCCCGGCGAGGAGCAGCGTGGCGCTGGCATTCCATGGATCTTAAGAAAAGTTCAACACCAAACCCGACTTTCCCAAGGGAAAACAGTTTACCTTCCTAGCAGACAGCTCTGTGAAGAATTTCCTGTTCCCAGGGAAGGACTGATAGAGGTTTTGTGAGTATCTCGTGTTCTCACAATGACAGGTGCTGGTTTCACTTTAGTTTGTTCTGTCCTTGTGTGAGTTCTCCAAACCTGCTCTCTCTATCTCAGCCAACAGTGGCAGAAAAACATTGAACCCTTTAACCAATCAAGTAACTATTAGCAAAAGAGCCTGTAAAAGGGAATAGATTATTACAATAAAAAACCTTCTGATTCTTCAGAATCTCAGAGTCCTTCTCCTCATCCTCTAGGGAAGAACAACAGAGTGGCTCTCCCCGGCCCTGCCACTCCAAAGGCTGCTCTGGAAAAAGCCCTGCTGCTCCCCAAGGATGGGCACGTGTGGAACAGGGCCAGGGGCACCCCTAACTTGGCTCCTGCTCGGGATCACCGGGGTCAGCAGCAGGAACCCAGAGGAAAACGTCAACAATCCCAACAATCCCAGCCTTCTCCGGGGGGGGGACAAGCCTTGGAAAGGCTTTTTTTTTTTTTCCTCTGCCATGTGTCTGGTTTTACACTGTTGGTTTTGGCTCTTCCAAGGAAGGAAATTAAATGAGCAGCTTCTTTTTTTATCCTTCTGGAATCCTCCAGAGGAGAGAGGCTGAGCTGAGGCTGCAGGAGGACGCCGGGGCCTTTGCTCTGGCCACGCAGTTTTTGTCAGGGCTGGTGCAGAATTCCCAGTCCCTCCAGAAGAATTCCCTGCAGCTGTCATCACCCCGCACACCAGCTTCCCAAAAAAAGGCTCCAGCCCCAAATCTGCCTGAGGAAGGAGCACAAGGCCATGGATGCTGCAGGTTGGGAAGCACAGGGCGGGAGGATGTCCCTAAATCCCAACTTCCAAGATGCTCTTTGGGGCCTCACCTCCTTCCCAGAACCATCAAAGCTGGAAAAGACCTCCAAGAACATCAATCCAACCATTATCCGGGGGTTTCAGCCCGCTCTGCTCACACGATTCCGGTTCCAAGCCCGTGGTCCAAACCCTGAGGAGGTTCTGCCCCGGTTCTGCAGCTCCTGAGCTGCTCCCCCCAGGCCGTGCCCAGGTAACGCCAGGAAACGCTCCAGGTATTCCTGCAGCACGGAATTCCTGCTGCTGGATGGCTGCAGCAAATCTTCCCAGCTGCCTGGGCCCGCTCCAAGAAAAGGCTGAGTTAAAATTTCCATGCCAAGAAATTCAATTCTCACTCCGGGAGCGCAGTAAGAACTTTTAAAGGTCTGAGATAGGCGGAGGAAATGGCACAAAGACGGGGAAAAAAGGGAAGGGGATGGTTGAAATTCCCAGGAAAGCAGGAGATGAGGCTGCTTTCCAAGCTGGAGTTACGAGGTCTGAGCTACCAGAAGTCATCAGGAGCAGCAGGGAGCCAGACAAGGTGCAGGAACAACCTTCCTTGGCCAGAGAAATCCTTCCTTTGCCAAGAGAAATCCGACGGTTTTCATTTAGAGCCCATTGACCTCGGCGGGAGCCAAGGCAGACACAGACCCTGGGATGTGGGAACAGCTCCCAGCTCCCTAAAAACCCCCGGCAGCCTTCCCACTCTCCTTTCCCTCTGCTCCGCCCTGCTTTCTTCTGTTCTGGCCTCTGTCCTTGGCCTTGCCCTTCCCGAATCCCAGCTCCTCGTCCCCTCGTCTGCCACCTCTCCTCGGCTGGCCATTCCTGCTGGGATTTCTCCCTCGCAGCAGCCCAGAGGGACGGGGCTGTTTCACCCCTCAGGGAGGAATTGTTACACAAGGGCCCCTGGCAGGAGCGCCGTGCTCCGCGCACGGGGTCGCTCGCAGCCATTTGGGATTTTAACAGACATCAAAACAGGAAAACATTCCCAGTTATGCAATCGGAGCCGTGATTGAAACCAGAGGCAGCCACCAGCTCCCAAAAAAAGAACTGGGAGCAGCCAACTGGTGTCCACAGAGCTCAGCATTGCTGCTGCCCCCCTCTCCATCCCAGAATTCCCAAAGTTTGTCTGGAAGCAAACCCAAATCCCTGGGACAGGGCCTCTCCTGCTGCTCTGTGCCAGCAGCTGCCTCCTCGTGGAAGCACCTTCCAAGGTGATCTTCCAACAGAAGATCCATCTCTGCTCCTGATCCATCTCTGCTCCATCTCTTCCCATCCCTCCTCCTCCCAAACCCTCCTGCAATATTCCAACACCTTTCCCGGTTCCAGGAATCATTTCTGGGGTTTAAACCTTCCAACTCCAGGGCAGGAACAGCCCAAATTCCCAGGGTTTACCCATCCCTGTTCTCCCAGGTGGTGGTGAACTCTCCTGTTCTCCTGAGCTCTCTCTTGTTTCCCAAACACCAGGGAATTCTCTCTCCATGATTCCACTGCTGCCTCCCTGTCCATCCCAGAATTCCCAGGGTTTGTCTGGAACCAAACTCAATTCCCTGGGACAGGGCCTCTCCAGCTTCCTCACTGAAGCACCTCCAAAGCTGCCCTTCCACCAGGGACCTTCCAATCTCTGCTCCTCCCAAACCCTCCTGCAATATTCCAACACTTTTCCTGGCTCCAGGAATCATTTCTGGGGTTTAAACCTTCCAACTCCAGGGCAGGAACAGCCCAGGAGCCGGTGGTGAGCTCATCCCTGTTCTCCCATAGCCCAAGGAAAACTGGAAATTTCTCATCTCCTCAGCACCAGGGGATTCTCTCTCCATAATTCCCACTTTTCCAGGCCCCCACTGCTGTCAGGACACTGCCAGCCTCCCTGGGACAATGGGGCAGAGCAGCTGGAGCCTGCGTGGATCAGGAATTCCAGGGATTAAAGGAGCTCTGGGCCGCAGGAGGCAAACATTACCAAACACCAGAAATCAGGGAAATAAACAAAAACCACTGAAGGAATGGGATAAAACTCCAGGATTGCCTTTGTGGCTCCTTCCCACGAGGACTGAAACAGGACCAGACGGAGGGGAAAAGGTCACTTTGGTGGGACAGCCCCGGGAAGGGGACGAGGCGAGGGCAGGGGATTTCAGCGTGGCAGCCACAGCTCGGGATTGAAACCACGGATCAGCACGAGATTCCCAGACCTCTGGAGCTGGCTCAGCAGGGTTTGGATGAGCAGCCAGCTGCTCAGAGCCTGCAGGGCATCCAGGGAGCAGCAGGACGAGGAGAGGACATGTGGGAGGATCCCGAGTGTCATCTGAAGGTGACACCAAGCCAGGCCCATCACAATCCCTTGGGGACACGGAATCGTGGAATGGTTTGGATGGGAAGGGACCTTAAACATCATCTCATTCCCAGGGTGCTCCAGCCTGGACACTCCCAGGGCTGCAGAGGCAGGCCCAGCTTCCCTGGAAAACCTGTCCCCTTATGGATAACCCAGCTGGGTATTTCCATCAAGGACAAACCAAGCCTAAGAACTTTGAGAGGTCCCAGCAAGGTGTGGCTGAAGGGGAACCCCAGAACGCAGGAGGAGCCAGGACAACAGCAGGGCTCAGAACTCCTCCAGGGCTCCCTGGAGCATCCCAAACCTAATTTTTATACAGATTTTCCAGCCACAGCCAGGAATGATCAGTCCCAACACCACAGGCAGCACATCCCTGGGGTCCTCACTCCCCTAAATAAAAGCTGAATTTTTATTTAGTTCAGTATCATTCATTCTGTGCAAACAGCAGCTCGGGCTGTTCCCATATTCCCATTATCCACCAACGTAACAGAATTCCAGAGAAAAGTGCTTCCATCCAGCTGTGCACTGCAGAAGTTAAAAGCAAACATGAGGAGCTCTCTTCAGAGCTGGCTTCACCCCTGAACCTGCCCCAAACTCCCCTGGGACCCGTCCTGCAGGTTGTCACCCCCTCAGTGACCACACAGGGACAGCCTGAGCGCCACCACAAGGCGGAGCCTGCCCCAAACCACCCCTGCAAACAAGCCACAGGAATTCCACAGGGAACCAACAACCAACGAGGAGACAATCCAGTTATTCCTTGGAAGGACTGAGGGGGTTTGATGACCAAAACCAGGGTGCAGAAGGCGCTCAGGTCACTGCGTTGTGCAATGGCTGCGGAGCTGATGTCCCCAAACCATCAAATGGGTTCCTTCTGCTCCGTCCCAGCCTCGTAAACAAGCTCATTATGCTGCAGCTCCGAGGAGTAAACAAATAGTTGGCATCTGACAGCAGAGCTCTTGCACAACCTCACCCAAACTCCTGCCCGGGTGTTCCGGGCGCTCCGAGCCCCCCGGTGCCGGGGACACCTCGGGGACACCTCGGGGACACCAGCCCTGCAGGGTTATGGGATCCTACTGCTCCCATGGGATCTCTGCCACGCTCCCATCCAGCAGGATCCAGCCCTCCACCGGATCCCAAACACAACCCACAGCACCCGGAAGGATCAGCACAGGGTTGTGCCAAGCCAAGGAATGAACATCAGGGTGAACATCTGGATTGTCCTTCCGTCACTGGACCAAACCAACTCTGCCTCCATAAATCCACTCACTGCCCACACCTGCTGCAGGACCCCCTGGAGCCCCTCCTCAGCTCCTACCCCACGGAAAGGCCTCCAAACACGTTACCCCAGGGCACTCCCTGGGAATTCCTCCCCGCCATCCCAGCCTTTGCTCCACCTCACCACTCACCAGCAGGAGGGGGGCTGATGTCACCGCTCCCAGAGCGGGATGGGGCTCACTGTGGCTGAGCAGGGACGGGGACACAGCAGGCGCTGGGACTGCTCCGGATGTGGCAGCATTCCCTGGCTCCCCACGGTGCACAGCGCTCCCTGACCTCACCCCACGGAGCCGGCAGCCAGCAGAGCCGGTGGCCGTGTCAGCACCAGAGCTGCACTTCTATGGCAAAAGCCTCTGGCCCAGCAGGGAAAAAGGGAATCCATGAGGAGCCCACTTCCTCTCTTGGGCCTGGATTTCATTCCCAGCCTCCCCGTGCTGGTGCTGCAGGTCCAGAACCCCCAAGGGGGGACCGAGGAGGGGACGGGACAGAAACCTGCCCCAAAAAACCCCGCTGGCACCACGACCCGACAGAGGCAGCCAGGGTGGCAGAGCCTGGTCGTTCCCCAGCTCTGCCTCACCTCCCAGCCCTTCCCAAGGCAGGGCCGAGCTGCAGGGGCTCCGTTCCTGGGTGATTCCCTGCTCCGTGAGAGGCTCAGCCGTGAGAAAGGGAGCGGGAGGGCCGGGCTCGAGGTTCTTTATCTCGTTACTCTAATGCAAACAGACTTCTGTGAGCTCTTTCACATCCAAAACTTCACCATCGCGGCGACCGCAGGCCTGGCAGCCTCTCCCCCGCCTGGAAAGGGAACAAACTTCCCAATCATTTCTAAATAACCATTTCAAGAGCACAAGCTTTTCTTCTTTCATCCCACAAAAGGCAGAAATTCTGCTCGGGACCGCAAGCTGTCAACTTCCCAGCAAACCCCAAATCCCACTTAACTCTCTATTGTAAACAGTGTAGTATTGCGCTCCCACATCAATAAATAACATTCCTGAAGGAATTATTTCTGTGTTTGATTCACATTTGTTCTGCATATGCCGCTGAGCCCAAGGTATTCACGACGTCCAACCCCCAAAAGCCGCGGCTCTCCAAAGGGCCAGGCGCCGGGGCCAGCCCTTCCCGGGGGATGGGTGAGCCAGGACGGAGCCCCAAATCCGGGATGGAACCCCAAATCTGGGATGGAGCCCCAAATCCGGGATGGAACCCCAAATCCAGTATGGAACCCCAAATCCGGGATGGAGCCCCAAATCCAGGATGGAGCCCCAAATCCGGGATGGAGCCCCAAATCCAGGCTGAAACCCAAATCCGGGATGGAGCCTCAAACCCAGGATGGAACCCCAAATCCAGGCTGAAACCCAAATCCGGGATGGAGCCCAAAATCCAGGCTGGAATCCCAAATCCAGGATGGAACCCCAAACCCAGGATGGAGCCCCAAACCCAGGATGGAGCCCCAAACCCAGGATGCCATCTGTGCCCCCTCCACAACTCCTTCACTTCAGAGGAAAAAGACGCAACGGCTCCCAAGTGCCTCTCAGGGGGGTTGCTGAGCTTCAATGGGAGCTGGCAGGGGGAGCCTGGGTGTCCCTCTGGATGTTGGCCCTTCCTGCTCTGCTCCAGAGGGACCAGGAGCCTTGGGAGAGGGATTTGGGATGTTG
>VWZV01000706.1:0-48607 GCA_013397155.1 Irena cyanogastra
ATATTTTTAATTTATATTTTTAAAAACTAGTTGTTTTTTTTTTTAGATCTGAAACTGTGGTAAAAATTGTCATAAAAATCCAAACTCCACAGCTGCTCCAAGAAATAATTAAAACAGCAAGTGAAGGATTTACTGAAACATTTTTTGAATGTATCCATCGTTCCATATCTTGACGATCTGAAAAAAAAGATACAGTATTCTTGTTACATATTAAGGTGCTGAAGGCAGAGACATTGTCTTTGCTTCCAAAGTGCCCAGCATATTTTAATAAGATGGTATAATATAGCCATGTGGACAGGCATTTTTTCTTTTCAACTGAAAATCTCATGTTTCCATTTAAAAAAGAAGAAAAATGTCCACCAGAGTCCCTCAACAATTAAGCAGTAACTGTACATTGCACATTTTCATAAGTGAATATATGTATTTTTCCACATGAAAATTTTATGTAACATCTATGGAAAGCAAAATACACTTCTTTTGTAGTTTTAAGGATCTCCTGGTCTTTATAGATTTAAAGTGCTATTTGAAATACTTGTAACAGGTACAACCTTGCAGAATTCCCACAATAATGGAATTATGAAGTTTTTTAACTTGAACTTTTCACATATTCCAAGGTAGCAATTCACAAAGTTGATGACTTAATTTCAGCTTAAAATTCTGAACTCAGAAGTACATTTGAAGTGCAGCCCTCATCTTTTTCAGTGGATTTGTGAGCTTAACAGTATTCCTTAAAGCCATTGGCGATTAGTAGCTTGTAAAGTATTTTGCACTGCTTTTTTTTTGCTTAGTTGTTTTGTTTGCTTGACAGAAGCCGAAATATTGGTGCAGGTTGTAGAAATTATAAATTCAATGTGGAATGACTCATGGGATAATTAGTATGGCATTCTCATGGAACATGTATTATCGACTGCCCAGATCTCTCCGTAGTTGAGAGGTGTAGAAAATTCAACTTCTCGGTAAATGCCTACACAGCTCACTGGTATAAACCAGGACAAATACCATCCTGTCTCTGAGAAAAGTTGTGTCCTGTATAATCGCGAATATTCCACTAAAATTTCTAGCTCAGGACAGATTTGATCAGTAGCTCTGCTACCTTCCTTCATCCAGTGGAACCCAGAGAAAGGGGAGAAAGAACAGGATCATCATCAGGGACGGAGAAACAGCAGGACAAACATTTCACATAATATGCTGCCTTAAAGTAACAGACCACGACCATAGGACTTCACAGTGCCCGTGCTGCTATACTGGGAAGAAGTTTTTCTAACCTGATTCAAGTGATGGTTTATGGTGTTAGACAGAGATATCTAAGTCTGTATTACTGGGAAGGAAACACTGCCATTGCCTGTGATAGGGTCCTTCTAAACAAGAATCCAGTTTCAGTTTAAAAAAAACTTTAAAAAGTAATTGAATAAACATTTCTTTAATTCATTCCTTATCTTCTCTTTATAATCATGTGGAACTATTGGATGTTTTTGGAAAGGTTGTTCCTGGATTCAGCATTATCAAACTGTTCCACTGATATTTGTGGTGACAATGATTCAGTTTCATATTGGCTTTTAAAATTTTGATATATAACATGTTGCAGATTAGTGAAATAAAGCTTCCAAGTAAATACAGATGTTTCAGCTGGGGGCTGGGGTGGAGGAAAACATTTGGTAAATCGTGGTTCCGAGTCATGAACAACCTAAGTGGTGTTTCTGCATTGCTTAGTTACCATTTCTGTTTAGTTGGCAACGGTGTTCACTGAAATTATTTTAGTTTCTGCTCCTGACAGCTACAAGCATGTGATCATATGTAATCTTATAAACTCATACACTGTTAAGTGGATGCCCAGCACACCTCCTCAAATGTGAGCAATGGAGGGCATTGCCAAGTTACGCAGTCAACACTGAAAAGCACAGTCATGCTCAACTAATTTACAAAAAGTTTTCACTGGCTGATCCATTTCTTCAGCTGTTAATAGTCTAGCCTGACATATGTAGAACAAAGTTCAAGAGCAAACATGAACAATTTGCTAGACTAGTTGGCAGAAGCCAGACTGCACGAATGGCCTCAGGAGACTGATGCTGACTTCATGCCAGTTTAGAATCTCTGCTCACTCTCCCAGTTTACCAAAAAAGCTCCTTTTCCTTTCAGCCACTCTGCTAAGGGCAACATGCAGAAGCCTAGTATCTGACTAATGCTCACCAAGTGTTACAAGGCTTGAGCGGAGGGAAATATGCAACCTTGTGACCCTGACTCAGAATAGCCAAACTCCATCTGCTCTGAAACTTTAAATGGTAAGAACGCCTCAATTTCTTACTGGACATATTTGGAGGTAAGGACTGGTAATGACTCCTGTCTTGTTCATTTTAAGCTGCAAAATTTTCATGCAAAAAATTGGAAAAAAAATTCTTAACTTTTCTGGGAAAAGTTATATTAAGAGTTAAGGACAACTCAGAGTTGAAGTTTAAGTGATGTGTTGGATTTAAATGCAGTTGGGAGTCAAAAAGTAACAAAAGACTTGTATTCTGAGCTGATGAAACTCCACAGTTCAGAGAGCTGCAAGAACACAAAAAGTTAAAGCAGCAAATAGATCTATTTACAACATACAGGCAAAAATGTATAAACATGAGTGGTGTAATGACATAGCACACATGCATATTGTCAGGACTAAAATATCTTTGGAATTTGAAAAGTTCTCAGGAAGCATTTCACAACTCAAGGAACTGCATTCAGCACAGTGAAATCCTGTGAGATACTGTTTCAAAAGTAAAAACAGACTAATCAGAGTGTTTAAATTTAGTGGTAGCTTATCTTGAAAGGATCACGTGATCACATTTTTTATCTGCAAACAGAAACAGTGAGAACTACTTAAATATATACAGTTGGTGAACTTGTGTGTCTGAAACAAACATATACAAATTATAACAACATTTTCTAACTTTCTTGGAGCATAAATCATCTTTCATGAAGCTTTCTGTGGTAAAATTGTCTTCTTTTTAGTCATGATAAGTTCAATATTTTTCCTTTTTTATTTTTTTTACACAGGACTGTGTCCAGGGAAAGTTCAGAAACCACAGCTACAGAATCTCACAAAACCAGAAAAGAATGAACAGATACTATAGCTTACAGCATATTCAGCATCTTAATCACTGCCTGATAGAATCTTTCACAGCAAAATTTGTTATGATCCATGTGCTGGTATTTGTTGCAAGGAATCCTTATAGTAGATATACTAAAAAACATCAATGAAAAATAGCACTGATTCCTCCTTAAACAAACTGATTCATTCCAAATAAGTGTCAGTACTCCTACAGCCATGTGTTCACACCCACACTGGAGTATGCCTGAAATCTCACTGACATTTCCCCCCCAAATACCAATATAATGCTTCTTTCACATCCTGAATAAATAGTTTTAAAAAGAAAAACGCTAAAGGACCAGTAGGTTGCATAGGAAATACTACTAATAATTAATTATGATTCTGCAGTTTAAGTTTGGTTCATTTTGTCACTTCTTAGTCTGATGTCAACTTTGTGCATCTCGTTGACTTCTTTTGATCTACCATCAGGGAAACTCCAATCATTGTGTACCCTCTTCACAGGATGGGTGCTTAGGCTATTGCTAGAGATAATTCTTTTTCTACAGTGAGAATTTATTTATTTATTAAATGAAATAACTTCAATTCCTACAATGCTTACTAATCACTGATAAGTAAATTCACTGTCTGTAGTACCTTTCACATTTAACCCTAATAATGTGGACAATAATGTCAGAGACTGCTTGTTGTTACTTCTTAAACCATCACTTTTATAGTGATACAACAATAAAAACTTGAAAAGAAATTAAGAAAAAATAGGAATAATACCCAATATCACATAAAGACTTCAGTATATATGCATTTGACCATCTCTATACTACTGAAATTGAAGGAATTCTCAAATTATCTAATGCTGCAAATGTGTAAATATCTTCAGAAAACAATGCAAAATGTTAATTACTCTTTGCCTGTGTTTAAAAATAATTTTTATATCCTCTTTGACAACAGCTGGAATGATAAGTAAAGTAAGAGCATTTGGCTTAGAATAATCTAGGAATATACTTCCATTGCCCCATACATTGCCACAGGCATTTATTTCCTCGCATTTATTTCCTCCATCTATATTTTTACAGATTTTTTTCTCGTTCCCATATTATTTGAAAAAGTGAAATCTTTTACTGAAAGACTTTTTAATCCTGCTTTTGGAGGCAGGAAAGAAGGTTGGCTTTTTTTTTTAAATTTTTATTTTTATGACAATTTAGTTGGAACATTTTGGGTGACAGCCAAAGGCCCACTTACCTCCCACAGGCTCTTGTGCAGCAGCCTGTGAGCTGATAGTTAGATCTGTTTTCAAACAAAGTCTCATTTAGATTTATCTAACTTTGCCAGTCTAAGAAGATTTTCTGTTTTATCAGGAATTGAACAAGCCCAGTTTCATAAATGAATAAAGTTATTTTTAGATACTTTGTTTTGAAGAGGATTTCTGGAATTTTCAACCTAAGCTTTTCAACACATTTCTCAGTCAGATGGTATTTTCATTTCTAGTTTGCTATATAGCTGTGCAGTTCACTTATAAGTATTTATTCCTCTGTCTACTGTCTGGAAAGTTAAATAAAATTACAATCATAGAGAGAAGAATTAAAGCATGGATCATGCACACTGAGGAATGGAATTTGCTTGGCAAATTATTTTTATGGCAATGTTGGAGAAGGTAGCAGGTATTTACTTTGCACTGATAGAAACAGAGAGAACAGCTCTGTTTCTTACAATGGAATATTAAACAGCAAAAACATAGAGTATAATAACAATGATCTTTCTACAAAGGGTCACGTTGCTGATATGGTCACTTGGTCACACATCCAAATTAATTCACATCCAGCTCCTTTTTTATTTAATTTATGAAAAATCTAAAAAGCTGTTGTTATGATTACATACAAACCCTACTTTTTGCACCAGGAGGAGATCGGTGATTTTGGTTAAAACTAGAATTAGGAAAACAAAAATGCCAAGACCATAAGGCAGTAGTCTAAATTAAGGCACAGTAACAATTTAAAGGAAGCAGAAGGAAAGTATAATCAGAAGAGATAGAAATCTCATAAGCTTCTTCCACTACAAATGCTGACAAGTGAAGTACAAACCCATTACTTTTAAATTCCTTTTGTATAGTGTCTTACATTTGAGGTGCCTGCTATGGCATAAACATTCTTTTTCCAGAAAATGAGCATAATTTTCATAAACTGTGCTTTTGAAACAATAGAACATGTAAAGTACATTAGAGCATAATATTAGTTCATCTGATTTCATGTCCTAGCAGTTGCAAGTGCAAAAGCATCATGCAACAGTGTGATTTATACCAAGCACATTAATACTCTTGGAATGCTTGTTAATAGTAACAAAATTCTGGCAATTTTTGTACCTACAAAGCAAATGTTTGTATGTCTTGCACCCAGCAGGCTTTAGGGTGACAGACTGAAGATTTTATTCACTTTCTTCAAAACACCATGCAGGACAGTGATTAGTAATGTTGTCTCTATCTCCTAAGTTTATGGTTGACAGGATTTACAGGGCCATTTCTGCATAACTTTCATGGGTGTAACATCTATATTCCACTCCTACTCCAATCTCACTTGAGTTAATGGCACAACTCCTGTGTCCCTTAGGGGTTTTTCTGGGCTCCTTGAACCATATGGAAGCAGAGCTGCTAGCTTGTTATGGATCCCCTGTCAGACTGCTGCTGCACACTTACCCTCCAAAAGAATCTTTATAAAACAGAAGTTTTCAAGGTTTTCTTCTTGCAGTGCCCCATCCGTTAGCTTTAAATAATATCTTATAGATAAACTTACAAGGTCAAAATAAGAAACTGGGCACGTGTGTCATCTGGGAGTATGTAATGGGTTTGTAACAGAAGCAGCTCAAGGAAGGAAGACTGCCTGTTGGGAGTGCTCTGTAATTCTGAGACTATTGCATTGGTAAAGCACATAGTCAGTAGCAGTGGATGCTTCTTACTAAATATTGCTTCTAAATATAGCCATATTAAGTCTTCCAGACTCACCAGTGAGCAAATGTAAGAGCCTTACCTTATAAGTAATTAAAGTTACTACTCTAAAGCCACCACTCCACTAAGTCTGGAATTTATGTGCTCGAAGCCTTAATACTAAAACTCAAGCACGTCCCCAAAACAAATGTGTATCATAAACATCAGTGTAGGTGCACTTCATCACTGATGATATTACTGTGACACCACACATTTCCTTTGTAAAGAACAATGCCAATAAGCTAATGACCGAAAATGATTTGGAAGGAAGTGAGTGTACCACTGCAGCATTTTTATATTAGTTTGGTCTTGCACAATGCTGTCCCTCCTTTCCTTCCTGCCCAATACTATTTTAGCAATATTCAAGGTTTTTAAAAGAGGCCAGAAAACAAGAGCCAGGACTTGATTTCCATACTAGTCACAAATGGCAGCTGTAGGGCAAACACAAAATGTTGCGATTACAATCAGTGCCTTTTTTCCTATTGAAAAGACTCTTTCCGTATTCACATAGAGTAAACTCAAAGGAAAAGCACAAAAAAGGCATTTTCTCTTCGTAGTATTTCTTTGGCATGGATAAGAAGTATTTAAAGTACAACAGATGTGCCTATGCTGTACAATGGAAATGAGTATTTTATAACATCTGTTCGAATATTTTTATTTCAATACATATATTGCTGTAATTGGACAGCGGCATGCTATCCTCATAGTTTTCTTTCCCAGAACGATGTAAGTTTCAAATATCTAAATGTTTTACAAGTTTATAATAAGATGACATAATATTTCTTGGCTTAGTAAAGGCAAAACAAAAAAATGCCTTAAAGAATTAAATTTGTACAATTTGCATATTTCCCTGGTTTATCTGCTAGCAAATATTAACTGAAGCATTTTTGGTGGATTTGTGTGCTATCTTCTCAATAGAAGTATGCTGTAACATCATCTCTTCCAGTGAACAAAAAGCCTAGAATAAATCAATCCCTCTGCCAAAGTGAAATGAGATTGGTTAGTCACACAACATTTGTGCTTATATAGTCTATATCACTCAAAACCCCAAAATCTTAACTGAAAACCTAAAATTTTCTATGTAAGTAAACCTGAAAAAGATCAACAGTATAAGTGAATCAGTGCTCTGCTTTTTTTTGAGTTTTCCTGGAACCATTCAGAAAGACCTGTAGTACCTGTGTCCTCAATCCAGATTGATTTCACCCAGAAAACTCACTAGGTTGTTGTATAAAAGGCATAAACATAGCAAAACTCTCCAAACCTTTTAAATGCATTGTTTAAAAACTGTTTTTGCGAAGGTGTGCTTACAAGTGCTGCTATTTAGAGGGACTAAACTACCAAGGAGAACAAATGTAGATACTTCTATGAACTCCTCTTTCCAGAGGTCTGCTAAGGAGGAAAAGGAGAAGAATGGGTGCATGTGCTTCTGAAAAATATCAGGAGTGACAACAATTTTTGATGAGTACATTGCTCATTGGTTGACCAATTTGAGGCCTCATGATGGGGCTGTATCACAGGATCATCCCTGGGGATTGTGACAATGTGAAAGCTGTTGGATATTCTGAATATCCAGTGAGGGCTGTAAGCACGCCAGGAAGGTCTTCTGAGGGCAATATTGCTGGGCTGCGCTGAGAACTAGCCCATCCCCATCCCACAGGGAAGTAAAATGATCACAGGGAATCCTGGAGTGAACTGTCCCCAGAGATCCTCTTCCATCCCAGCCCTCTGAGAGACCCACTACGTTGCTAGCAAGAGGAACTATTCATATGCAGTCAGGAAAGCTGGCAAGTATTTTTGTCATATATGATGTGTATCTGAACAACAGTAAAAGTGTGAAGTCTAAAATCTAGTAAAACCCAGTAGGATGGACCTAGAGGGTAGAGCTAAAGATGAAGCCAGACTCCTCTCAGGCCAGACACAGAACAAGAGACAACAGGCACAAACTGAAGTGCAGGGAATTCTACTTGAAACTAAAAAAACCCCAAACTATAAAAGTGATTGAATCATGTAAAAGGTTACATTGACTAGAAATAGAACAAGAGCACAAAAATAAAAATGTCAAAACATGTTAATATGCAATTTTTGAATAATGAAATGCACCAATGAAACCCTGCCTTGTCAGAAGCAAGTTGTGTCTATGTGAGGATAATAAAAACTTTTGGCAATTGTCACTTTTCTTTCTCTTCTCAGGAACACTTCCAAGTAGGAGGTAGTTGATGAGCCATTACATCTATGAAGAGGTACTTCCTTGCTGCATTTCTTGGCTAATCCTAGAAGCCCAGCTTTTTCTGCTTAGTGTCTAAGAAATCTTTCTCTCCTATTACTTTCTTGGTGATAACTTCATTCCATTTCTTTATCCGCATCAAATGTTCTCAGTAAGATTCTTCTCCACAGTCCTCAAGAAATTCTGATCCTGTAAAAATTTGAAGTCAATGCACTTCTCACCAGCAATCTCTTTCCAGTCTGCTGCTCATCTCTTACCCTCTTTTTGTGCTGGCCTCTTATTTGCTTTTCTCTTACCTTTCGTTTATCTATCCTTTCCATCCTTCCACTATGTAAGAAGCATTAGAAAAATATGCACTTCAGGATAACGTGCTGCTGTTAGGCAGCTGAACGTTGCTAGTCTCAGGGGGCAAGTGAGCATCTGAAATGTGGAGTCTTTCTTTCATCAGGAAAATCAGAGAACACCAAAGAAAGTAGAGCTTTTCTGTAAAAATTTTCTGTATGTTGTCCGTTTCTGCTTGAAGCTTTCAGATTTGTGTAGCTTTGCCCTAGAACCAATATAACTTATGCGTGGAAAAAAACCCCATGCTTCAAACTAGGGAATTATTTGGTTTATTCTACTGTGGTGTCATTAACATATTTTTAATCCACACAAGTCTTCTCCTATTTTTACATGCACAAAGCAGCACCTCACAACTGCTGTTCAGCTATGTGGCTGCTGTAGCTGGGTTTCCTGTTACACAGCTCAACACTCTGGTTTTAAACCAACAAATGGCACCTGTCTGCACCAACCAGCATGCAGCCTGCAGTCAAGGCAGTTTCTTTTCCCACTTAATAATTCTTTCACCCTTTTTTTCTCAGCCAGAATAGATTATTACAGATGCCTGTGCATTACTCAGGTCATTCTTGGTGTGAATTATTTGCAAGTATAAGCCTGCAAGCAAATTCATTGTAGGTGTATTTTCAAAGCTGTGAGGAGAAGACTATAAGCATTACATATAACCTGAAGTGTACTGTGTAATTTATACCATATAAATAAATTATTAAATTTGTCTTTCTTTTTTTAATTTGCCTAATTTCATAATTTGATTTTTATGGGAATGTGTTGGTGCCCCCAGCAGGCTCTTAGAAAAACTAAATCTGGAATCTTGTGAACCAAATGTCGCAGAAAGAATTAACTTGTTTACTGTATTGTGATGAATAGAATGGCTGAATTGAATGTATATGAAGCTGCACAATTAATTACTACATAAATGTCTTGTCAAGTGCAAATGTGCGGTATGTGTGATCTTTACCCATAGCAGACCACATCACATTGTATAAGTAAATATAAAGCTCTGAATGCTTTCATTATAGTACTTCTGTGATGCCAACGACAGTCCTGTTCTTACAATAGTGAAGAACACCTATGCAAAAAGGAAATCTCAGACTTACTAAAGGACATTATTAAATGTCCTGGACTTTCATTGCATGTATTTCTGAAATTATCACTAGTGCAGAATAATTTTTGAATTTGATCTGAAATGCATTCATAGTAGTGTATCTTCTTTACTGAAAGAATTTACAGAAAATAATTACAAGACCTGTTTCTTTAGTCACTGCAGATCATGAGTCATTATTTCATACAAAGTCTAATTAAATTACATGTCCCAATTATATAGGACTAATTCACAAAGCTTTTTAGGAGTGCTTATTTTGTGATATGTATAATGTGTTACAGGTCTCAGTTTTGCAAACAAGGAATCAGTGTGACAGCTAAGGCATTGGGAGCTAGGGAAGGAAGGCTATTGAAAACATCTTTCACCCACATGACAGGAATTTTATCTGGCTGGAATCGAAGTAGCATGTTCCTTTTGCGCTTGAAAACCTCAAATTTTACGGGGAGGTGTGGTAGTCACATAAATAAAAGTGTCTGCTACTGAGAGGTTGTTTCATGAATTATCACAAAGGAGTTCTTAGAGAATACAGTCAAATGATTTTATGCCCCATATTTCATGAATAATACACATGCATTGCATCAGAGTCTTGACATTTCACCAGAACTTTGTTTTTTAAGTGTCTATGCATCAATACAAAAACAAATTGGGAAAAAAAATAGATACATTTGACTTCTGGAACTGATAGATAGGAGAAATGGGGAACAGACAAGGAAGAGTAAATTTCCTATAGTGATCAAGCAATGTTGAAATTAGATTTGAGTTTGAAACTAATTTGAATTTAGTCTGAAAAGATCAATATAATGAAAATAAGGGTCGTAAGGAGTGCCACCTTATACACATTACAAATTTTCTTGCTGAGGTATCATCTGTGAGGACATAGAAACCATAAGGTTATTTAATTGATTACCTTACTCCTAGAAATTCACAGGCTTTTCCTCAGACTCCACACAGTAAAATGATGAAATCCAGGTATATCATAATAATAAATAATAATAGTCTAATGGTTTCAATAGCATCTGTAGTAAATTTAGGGGCAAATCACAGACTAATGCTCTTCCTGCCCAGTGTATCCATCTGTATCTAGCAGAGAGAGCTGACACCAAGTTATGAAGATAAAACTTGGCCTGAACAGTTAAAATATGGTCATCTGGCTCTGCAGCTAAGCAAAACCACTTCTTTCAGCCTTTGATGAAAATCTATGAAATACAGCAAAGCTGGCAGGGAAGGATAAAGGAATAAGCAACTAGACATACAGACAATAACAACTTTCATCTGCTTTTGTACTTTGGGTGAAAGAATGACTGAATAATTACAATCTAATAATTAATTCCATTAGCCATGATAAGCATGTTCCAGAGGAAGTGAGACATTTGAGCTGACAATGCAGTGTGGACAAGGCACACTGGAGTTTCCAAGTTCATGCTTTGTGTTCTAAATGAACACTTGTAGGGTCAGGCCCAGAGGCAGGACAGCTGCTTTCAGGCAGTGAGGAGCTGAAATAACCTGTCAGGCTCTTGTGGGTATGTGGAGAGCCAGCCTAGCACTTCACAAATCCTATTCCTATGACTGGGCACAAAGCCAGACCCTCCTCATCATGTCTGAGATTCAGCCCCTGCTGATCAGTTTGATTTGGGTCTGCTAAGAAGCACTGAGGTGTCTGCCCTGAACTCCCAGAATAAGGAGCAGGCTGTGTGGGTCTAGTGTGGCACCAAGTTCTACTGTCCCCCAAATATTGTACTGAAAAGGGTCATAGTGCAGTCTGAGTCCCAGCCTGCCTTGTATCTTAGGCAACTGCAAAGTACTTCCCTGGTATTTATCATCTTGAAATTCTTTATGTTGTCGTGGGTTCTGCATACAAAATTTTGTTTTAACACAGTATGCTGATGTGTCCATAAATCTAAGTAATAATAAATTAACATTTATTAAATGCATTAAAGCATTGCATCTTCAAAGAACTATACTTCATTAGCTAATTAATCTTTACAACACTTGTGACTAAGTTAGAACTTGTTAATTTATTTCAATAGACTTTTCTGTGAACTAACTGGGGGGTTATCCTGAGTAAGTGATGAGAACAGAAACAAGAAAAAGACAGAACACAGAATGATGCAGGAAGGAAAGGAAATCCTTACTTATTGTGAAACTCTTTTGCTAGGTTATTGTATGCTGGGTTTTTTGATTAGCATTGAAGAGGAGAATCAATATGTTGCTTTACAGGACAGTTTTATTGATACATGCATTAGTTTAAGGTATGCACATCATCACATCTTTTGCACCTCTCACAGCATACAAATCCCAAAAGAACTCACATGGAGGTTTCTCTGTCTTTATTCCACTAAAGGCTGATCTCTACTTTGAAGTCCATAGGTGCTGTGTGTGTGCAACTGAACCCACTTTGGTACCTACAACCCTAACCACACTGAATGTGGCACTGCTGTATTCTAAAAACAGATCACAGTCCTGTCAGTCTCCATCTTTCTCCCAAGACTTCTGGGTGATACCTGAATTTAAACTATTGCTTGAGGTAGAATTTATGCGCTCATAAATTATGGACTTATACTATTTAATTTGGCCTATATTCTTATTTAAATTGGCTTATATTCTTATATAACAATACAAAACATGCTTTAAATCAGCTTCAGCGAAATTCTTACTGCAGTTACTTGAAACTCCTTGAAGTTTTTGGTATAATTAGGGGTATAAAGAGTTTTCCTCAGTAGCTCTCCTTGGTACTCTATTACTGTGTAATCTTAATAAACCTAATAAGTATTTTTTTCAAGCTCTAACAACTATGATTTAGTCTTTTGGTTCATATTTTTCACAGAAAATTTCTAATTGAAGAGTTTTTTTTTAAAAAAACTTTAGCAAGATCTCATTGGCGGTATTTGAGTAAAAGTAAGGGAATGAGTATTTGTACTGGCCATAAAAAGCAAAGAAGTAATCAAAGTACTAAATTCAGACTTGCCTTATGTCCCATAACACAAACAGCAGTTTGGACCCTACACATTTGAACTCTTATTCTTACAGCCATGGGATACCTTGAAGGCCAGCTGATTTCTTGTTTTCTGTGGTTTAAGGGCTTCTTAAGAGCATGGCCCTGTAACTCTTTCCTAAACTGTGGAAAGTTAAAAGGCCAGGTGATCTTTCACATACATCAGCTGGCAATTCTCTATTTTTCAGCAGCAATCTCCTTTAAAAGCAGTTGCTATTTGAATTTTTTGGCTGCATAATCACATCTCAGATTCTAAAAAGTTCCATTAGCCTTCGGTTCAATAAGGAGAAATTAAGTCCCAAATATCTTTTTAATACTTTTTTCCTACAAGTGTATAGCTTAGAAATGTAATGAGGAATGGGCACTGTGAGGCAGCAGGAGAAGGTACAGGGTATAAAATAACCAAGTGTGCTTTAGCATTTTCTTTCTAGTATATGTTCTCACAAGCAAGTGGGCACTTGACCCCATTAACATAAGGCCAGTATTCTAAAATTTTGTTTCCTAGGCTTGTTATGGTCTGAATTCTTAAGAGTCACAGGATAATCTGTATTCTATTTGACTTGTCATGTGAGATATATAATGCTTATTTGGTACCTTTCATCTCAAGAGATCATGGACTGTCCTGGGGTCTGGGATTTCTGATTTCGATAGTCAGGAGCTCCTGACATTTCTGTGCAGTTTGGAGACTCTTTGGCTGACACAGGCGGACACCTGGACTATTCAAATATTTATTCCTTGCTGTCTAAGTTTCTCTGAGAAGTTTCACTGGTGTCTTAATTAGAAAGATACACGATTACTCATAATACAAATGCCGAAGTTAATTTTGGCTGTCTTGCTCTAATTGGTCTCTAATTGGGACACTATCGAATGAAGTATGGATGCAGGCAAGGTTCCTGGCTCACTCTGGGCATGTCTAACTTACACAGTCCACGAAACGTTTAAGTCTCTTTTAATGGCTACTCCACAAAAAGATATCCATCTTTGAGTGGCGTCTGCCCACAGCCAAGAACGTTAGCAACATCTCCTTTCTGCCGACACGCACTGCCTTCCTTGGAAACCGAAGTACTGGTGACTACAGAGGGCTGTCCCAAGGCAGGACCTTTGCCTGGCCAAGGGCAGGTTCACGGCACCGACACGGGTTTTGAGCAGGGGCATTGCTGGAAACCACCCCTGGGACTCTCCCGGCCCCGCTCCGCCCGTTTCCTGCCGGCCCCGCTCCCCAGGCAGCGCCGCTCGGCTGCCCTCTGGCGGCCGGGCCGGGCGCGGCTCTGATTGATGTTTTATAATGGGAGCATAAAATCAGTGAGTCTTATTGATTCATCTGTAATGTACATACTGTGTTATGAATCATTATTTGATTGAGAATTTAGAGCTCCTTACCTTTCAAGCTCTGGTTCTACTGGCTGTCAAATACTTGCATATTGACAAATGAATAGCATTGATTTTCCCCAAGTAGATTGATTGCTTAGATGCAAAAAATTTCTTTTTTTTCCTCATGGCCGATAGCAAAGGAAGAGATGCAGCTTTGATCTCACTGACTGGAAGCCTCTTCTATTCCTCTGGCATGCACTAACTTTTTTTTTTTTTTTTGAGGCAAAATGAAAGAATTGCCTTTTGTGGCATTCTCTACGTGGCACTCCGCTATGCCAATTTCTTAGCTGTATCCATTTAGCAAAAGGGATCTTTAGACACATTTCCTCAGATTTTTCATCATACTGTTCAGTATCCCAATGTTAAAAGTTATTTCTTTTAAAGTGCTAAAGAAGCTGTGGCAGCAAGGCAACCAACTAAAAAGCAGATGTGAAATATGAAGTAGCACATGTATTTAAGAAAATTATTTGGTAAACCAAAGAAATTATAACAAAGGGTAGAGAACATAGCCCATGGAGAAGTCTGAAAGGCACTGGCATGTGATCACCATTTGAATTAATCATTTGTCCCCACACTATAGAGCAGAGAGGAGTTATGGGCCTGGAGGAAGGTATAGTTTGAGTTTTACTTTGCTATCACCCACATGTAACCCCAAACATCCTGCTGAGATTCGTATAGCTTCCTACCCTTCTCAAAAGGTACTCAAGGCAATTTGTGTTGACTGTAAGTGGAAGCTCAGGGTAATAAATTGATTACTTGGAAAATACTATCTAGAACTTGAAACAATTTATAGAAAATATTTCATAGAAAATATTTAACATAGAATTTGCAAAGCAGAGAGACCTGGTGTTCTGCATTCCTTCCTTTCCTCATCAGTTTTAAAATCATATATACACGAGTGTCATTAAAAACCCCTGCACTTTGCAGGCCACACTAACACAACAGAAGGGTGTGGGTGTGTTTCACTGTACACTAGACTCACCTTTCTCACACTGTGTGCTGGGTTCCTTCCAAGGGCCAAATCCTCTTCACAGGCTGCACTGCCCAGCTCATTTTTCACGCACAAGAAATGAGAGACTTTAGCACACAGTTTCATGGGAGACGACAGGATGAACAGCAGGCTGGAGGAAGGGTCCAGGAAAAATCCTGAAATGTGGACTGCACCTTCCTTTCACTCACCCACTGTGCGTTTATTGCTGAGGGCGGGGGGACGGGACAGGCACACAGTGCTCTGGAGTGCGATAAAATACTCCTGAGCGGCTTACTTCAATTAAAACGCTGGAATTGCCCCTCCAATCAAACCAAGTCAAGGTGAAGCAAGGGGAGGGATCACTAAGCCGGGTTCAGGTGGCACTGAGGAGCTCACGAAAGCCGGGAGGGGGACACCACCTTTTAGAAGGGGAGTGACTTCTTTCCGCCCCCTCCCCGGGCCGCTCCTTGCTGGCTGCGCTGAAGCAGGGCCGGGGTATCTCGGCGGTCGCAGCCCGGGCGCGGGCGGACCCGTGAGGGCGGCGGGCGGACCGGCTCCGCCGCTGCGGCGGGGCCTGGGCGAGCCCACCGCGCCGAGCGCGCAGGGAGGGAGCGAGGACGGACGGACGGACCGACCGGCGCGCGGGCGGGGGGAGCCACCGCCAGCCGGGTGCGCGGCGACCCGATCCCGGTCCAACATGGTGGCCGCTCACGCCTCCCATTCCTCGTCCTCCGGCGAGTGGATCGCGTGCCTGGATAAAAGGTATCGGCATCTTCCCAGGAGCGGCTGCGGAGGGATGCTGTGTGTATGCATGTATATGTATGTGTGTGTCTGCGCTGACACCCCCATCCTCGCTTTCCATCAGATCCTGCCTTACATAAGGAGCGTGCAGGTGGGAAGCAAAACGTCTGGGGGAAGCCAGGGAGGCTGGCAAGGATTAGGGCTGGAAATACTCTGGGCAGCGGAGAGGACAGGCAATCCCCACAGGGATTGCTGCTCCCTGCCGGGAAGATACTGCACGTGGTGGAGGAGGGGGAGCTCTGGGGCGGGGAGAGGGCCTGGGGCTGCCAGCCGGGGACCCGCCGTATCGGCCATGGCAGACCCGCTGCATCCCGCCCTCACCTGCCCTCACGGCGCCCCAGCGCACCCGCCGCTGCCTCCTCTCCGCTCGGCACACCGCCCCCGCCTCCCGCAGCGGCTGCATACCCCCACCCTGCATCGTCGCAGGGCGAGAGGGAAGGGACAAGTCCCTTTTGTCCTCGCTGCAGCGCCCCGGGGCCCGCGGCTGTCCCCCGGCTGCAGGTGCAGGTGGGCGGCGGCACCGCGTGGGTGGGAGGCACGGCTGGCTGACGTGTGCTCAGAGGTGGTGTGTGCGCTGCCAAAAGTACGGGCAAATTATTATTAAAAAAAAGAGATAACATTAAAAATTCTCTAGAATGCTTTCTCTGGGGTGCTGCAGCCCAAAGTCTCGCAAGGTCGAGTTGCGTGGTGGGTGATTTGAGCACCTTTTGCTGTATTCATACCTTTGATTCTTGGATTGGTTCAGAAGTCATTTAATGTTTGAACACTCAACGGTGTCTCTTGTGGTCTAGGAATTTAGTTAACAAAAATATAGCCCATAGATACCCTATGCAGCTCAAAACAAAGCTATCAGAGAGCATTCCCTTATGTGGTGTATGGCAGTTAGCTGAGCATTGTGAGCCAGCTTTTGGCAGGTGTTATCCTTTGGGACTGTGCTGTGGAGAGGACCCTTTGTGCACATGGAAGGGACCTTCCCCTTCACGGTTTCTCCCCTTTTCAGGTAACTCTTAGTCTTGTAAGACTGCACTTATGATTAAGTTTTCCTTAACAGCCCAGGCAGCAAACTGTAAGTTAATGGAACTTTTGGGCTAGACGCTCTAGACACCTACCACAGACACTGATCCTCCTCTGTAACATGTGACTTAAGACTAAACTCTTAGAGATCAAATAATGTGTCTAAATGTTGAATGTACTCGTAAAGTAAATTACAAACAGAACTGTTGATGTTAATTTAGCTGTCTAGATTAACAAAATGAGGCCTCTCTGTAAACTGACGTTGAGTGAATGTCAAGGGGAGTATGAGTCCCAGTACTTTTAGATAGGTGATCCTGTCGTTTCTGTTTTCCTACATGCAATACACTGTGAGATCCAAATTGTGAACAAAAATGCAGGGCTTAATGAAGTACATAGACTTGGGGAGTAGATTTTGTATTTAGGAAACATATGTGTGGCATTTAATTTAGAAATCGCTCTGTCATAATTAATAAACTGGCCCTTTCTGTAACACAAATTTCATTAGATCTATTAAGGTGAAACTTTTCTTTCACTTTTTGTTATTTGGAGTAAGCTGCTAGCACCAATTTGTTGAGTGGAAAGAATCAGTTCCAAGTGCTCTTAAGACTTATGCCTTACCCTTTCCCAGAAGGCAGTCTATATGCAGGACAAACCGGTACCATGAAAGATTGTAGGTTTTTTCCTGGTCTCTGCTATTCTCTGCTTTGTGGTCATAGGAAGTACACTTATGAATTTTATTCTGTTTTTCCACCCAAAAATGTAGATAAAGCGTTTTAAATTAACTTACACACTTGTATTTCTAAAGTGTATTTATTTTCTATAGATAATCTTATCAGTGTAGTAATTTGAATTATTATCAGTATCTACATATTTTAAAACTTTAAAAAATTGTGTAGCATTTTCTATCCTAGATGTGAGTTCTGTGAATATGGGATCATTTAATGAGTAAATTCTCTATAGAGTACTATGTGTTTTTTACTAAATAATAAATAGAGTTTTAGTATGTTTAAGTCAATGAATATATTTCCAGGAGGAAGACAGTTCTGAAACTATTATGCTTTAGGATGTTAAGTGATCCTCAACAAAGACAATTAAAATAACATGTAATATGGATTATGCAATATAATTGTGTGGAAAAAAAAAAAGAATTCGAAACGGAAATAGCAAAGTACACCATGTATAGAAATGATGTATTTTGTATTTTTTCTTCAGGTTTTTCCCCAAATCATGTGTCAAAGTGGAACTACTAATATTTAAAATTAAAGCACATATAAAAATGAAGAACTGCCAAAATGTTACTACTGTGTAAGGTACTGTGGGCTGGGACTACCGGTGCTTTGTCCCTGCAGCTTCCATGTGTAGTTACTGGCCACAAAATTCAAAGACCCACACTTAAAAATCAAATACATAGGACAGTATTTATATATAAAGTTACAAGTGTAAAGGTAAGGAAAATTTCAGAACACTGTTCTCTATCAAGAATATTTCATTTTTGCAGGAGGGAGAGAGGATCAGCAGTGAGCAACTGTACATCCTGGTTATACCTGGAGATGTAAATAATTTTTCTCTTGAGGAAACCAGTCCTTTTACATTTGAAGTGACAGTTGTCTTACCACTAATTTCTTAGGGAGCAGAAGTACCTCTCTAATCTTAGCACTTTCTGTATGTCTGCTCTGCACATAATTTAAAAAGGGTCACTGATTAATGCATGTGTGTACAGTTAACTTAGGAAGAATGTCTTCTCTATTCTCATGTGTTCTTTTACACTAAAAACCATCTAAGCCGGAAATTTCTGTGTTGACGCTATCTTTCCTGAGTGGTAGACAAAGTATTTTTTACTTTTATTTCTCTATTATTTCTCTAAAGCTGATCACGTTTATGAATTCAGTTAATAGTTTTAATTGGATTCAGATGCAAACTTTTAGGGATGTACAGCATGCACAACTGCTAAAGATCCCAGGATTTCATACCTGCCTATGGCATCTGGTGTTTTTCTCTGAATTAAATGTAACCTTCAGTGACTTAACAGACTGGAGGAGAGGATCACAGGGCAAAGCATGTAACTTCACTGGCCTGTTGTGCTAAGGATGTTATGATCTTTGCCTAACAACTTATAAATTATTTAAGTAGGAATGGGCTTTTCAAGGATATATGGAATGTACTGAGCCTTTAAAACCTTGTCATCCTTGTTAGTCTTGCTTTAAACATCCTTTATGTTTAAACATCATTTATGTTTAAAAAACCCAAAATAATGCATGCTGAGTAGTATCTCAGACCTGTTCCTCCCACAGATTTGAACGTAAATTCAGATTAAAGCTACATAACAGCAACACATTTGAATCAGGATTTGGTTTTTTTGTTCAGTGTAACATGTATTTGAGATGCAAGCTTTGTTTGCTTAGCAGTAAACAAGTGATCCCTTGTGAGCATACAGATAGGCCAGAATAAAGAATTGATATTCTGAGAGAATTATTGTAGAATACATAGAGAAAATTCTTGTCATCCTCTATGACCTTCAATTATATCAAAGATAATGGGACATAGATTTATAATCAGGTAATATTATGAATACAGTTGCATTATGATGCTATTTTATTTTAAAATATATTTTTGTGCAATTGGTAAAACTTACACTGTCTTCTATATAAATTTCTCCTTGCTTTTTATTTGTGACCAATCCATAGGAATATCACCATTTTCATGAAGTTTGCATCTGAACAAAATCATGGATATACACTGCAGCTCTGGTTGGCTTGTGTGGATCGTGTTTTCTCTCTGAATAGTGTGTGACTAAGCTGGTGTATGTTTGGATCCAGTCTATGTGGGGATATAGCAGCAGAAGGCACTGCAGTGGATGTGGAAACTCAGAGCTGTACAGACATAGCCGAAGTGCTTTCTAGCACTCATGTGAGGGTGCAGTCTTCTGAGAGTGATGAATAACAAATTTATCTTTCCACATCACACACCTCATTTTCTAGTCCAGTGCAAAGGTGCAGTCTTCGATGAATAGTAAAAAAGCCTTTTCCTTTCCATATTTTCTTAGGGAAACCAAAATAATTTGTAGGTCTGTGCATTTTATCAAAATGTGAATTTAGATGAAATCCTAGTAGGAGCTGGAGTTTTATTCTTTGCTCTCTGGCTTTAGCATTTGCAGTATTGGCTTCCGTTTGTTACGTGTGATTGCAGTAAGTTACACACTTGTGCCATGGACAGGTATTAAGAGGAAGAGAAAGTGATTACCCCAGCGTGTGTAAACATTGTCATAGCCCAGCAGAGCAAGGCAGTATGTGCCCATGCCTGTTAGGATAGGATACATTCAAATTTAGTTGGTGGTCTTGTGAAGTGGCTGGATGATTGATATGTTACGTGTGAGTCTGTAGGTTTTCTCTTTCACCAGATGATACTGGAAACATGTCTAAACTCTTGTTGCCCGAGTTCTTTCTGGCATGTTGTTAGGATTTGATTTCTAAAGCTCTACACTCTGAGCAGATTAAATTTCTTAACAAAACTCCATACTCCAGCAAAGGAATAAAAAAATTACAAACTATATAATTGAAATTGTGCCCTCAAAATCAGGTGTTCACCAGATATTTTCCAAATACAAGTATTTTTCTTATCTAGCATGACATCCGTTTTTGTCTGTGTCTTACAATTTGCTGCATTTAACAAAGTTTATCATTCTAATGATACTTTCTTTGTGCTGTATTTTCTGCACTGTTTGGCATGATCAGTTGCTATTTCTGCTGCTTTGTCAATATCAATGGATGTTTCCTGAACTGACTTTCCCTTTAGTCTTTGAATTCGTCAGTTGTCAAAATGCATGCAAATGTAAGTCTGTAAAACTTATTTCATTACCACTGTAAATTTTAAATCTTCACTAGCTGTTACCAGGCAGATCCTAAATCAGGAAAGGTGCATTTGGCATGGTGTTATTGGTGAATAGTGGCGGCCAGAGATATCATCACTTGCATATTGTTCAATTACAGATTTCCTTTGCAGTGTATCTCAGTCTGTCTTCATATTAAAGTGCTTTTTATGTTTATTATGGAGCTACAGTACTGGTAATGTAATTTCATCTGGATTTACTTCTGTCAAGTGGAATTTTAACTGTCCTGAGCTCCAGTTTATATTTATGAAATTTGGAAGTTTAATTCAATAAGATTTAGTCACTTCTTGATTACAAAGCATCCATAATACATAAAGATTCTGACAAATGAAAGAACATAATTCCGCATTTTGATTTCTCTTGAATTATTCTGTCTTTCTGGACAGCAAATAAAGGTGGAAAAGAGTCTATTTCCTACTAGATCTGTATTGTTCAGGTAGTGTATTTTTAGCTTGAGATCAGTCTTTATGAATATAATCAGTGGATAATACATATTTTGCCATTCCACTGTATATAGAGATCTAAAAATTGATTTTTTGGAATAATGCATAATTTATACATCAGGGAATGTAAAGAAATGAGCACACTTGGTTGCTCTGTTTAACTCTCCAATAATTTCTCAGTGTATTGATCAAACCTATTTAATTGAGTAATGTGATAATGAGGTACGTAAAGGAGAGTCCCCTATATTTGCCTTCTTTTGGTCCTCAATAAAGAAGACAGAACTCAACTATAATGAATTCTGTCTGACTGCAGCTGGCCAGTCTGCATTTAACTGGCTGGTTATTCAGTACCTGCGTAGATTAGGATTATCTACAGTATTTCTTGTGCCTTATGGAGCAGGACCTGAGAGATTATCACAGGGATTCTGCATGTAGGTGACAGTTGTAATTAACTGAAAACTAAGCAAGAGCAATTTTACTTGTGTTGCTTTTTTTTTTTAATTTCTAAACACCAGAATAATTTGGATGTGTAAGAGTCCTAGTGTTTAAATAAAATTCTATTTCCTGTTTGTCAGAGGAAATGAGAGCTAGAATCCCTAAGTCTCTTAAAATGACCTTCAAGAGAAGAGAACAGTAGTTTAATTATTGTTTAAAAGCCTCATGACGAGGCTTTTCCCATGACAAGGGGAAGAGGATCTGAAATGTGAGTGTTGAAAACAGCTTTGGTAATACCACTGTAAAAAGTGAAAAGTGGTCTTGGTGGGAGGTAATTATCTTCTGTTGCAATTGAAGTAAACCCTTACTTGGGAACTACTTCAGGTTAAAGTAACTTCATTTATTGTTAGCATTTAAATGCCTTACTACAGGTCTAAAATGCTTTGATAGATCACTGGTATTCCACTCTTAAACTTTCTTTTCCCAAAGAGAAATGAAAAGTCAAAGAGCCTTACAGCACTGTGTGGAAGAGAGAGTTTCAGTATTGTCCTGCTCTCACGAAGGGAAAGTGGTCTATTGGTAGTGGTATTTTTCTGCATGGCAGGAAAGGACAGAAGAAAGTACAGGGAGCATAGAGAAATGATCTGGTTTTCATTGACATTCCTTGGTGCTGTCTCCTTGCTCATGTTTGACAGCCGAATATATTTTAAAGACTATTAAATTCACTAAATGGTCCATGGTAGTGGTTACTGATACTTTCCAGCTCACAGTTTGCCTTTGCATCTTTGCATTGATGCTTTGGTTTTAACCCAGCAATGAACTTGTTTTATTTGCTGTTCTAGTGTTTTAGCTGTTTTCTACAAACAGTCTCAACAGTGGAAGGAATAGATCCATCTGCTCCTCTTTCGTGGGCTGTTCGTTGCTGTCTGAATTGAAATACTGCTGTTTTAAAAAGTTAAAAAAGATCAAGGGAAGGGAATTCAATGCTTTCATTCAGTTAGAGCATGATTCAGGTTTTTGAACGCATTTTATAGAAATAAACATTTTAAAATTCTAGTGGCATCTTGTCAAAGAAGGTAAAACCAAAAATATTCTGGTTTTTTTTTTCCTCAAATGTCAAACCCACTGTGAAAAAGAACCTAAAAAAAGAACATATGGTAACAGAAATGAATAGGTTATACTTGGATTAAGTTTACAAAAGCAAATAAAATAATTCCAACTTGTTTCTTTCTTCTAGGTTAACAAGTCTTTCATAACATTCTACATAAACATTCAAATACTTAATCTTAAAACCATCAAAATAGGTTCTTTTATAAAGCTATGTATATTACATGTGAGCAGAAATACTTTGCCCAGGTTGTGTGTGTGAAGAATTTTCAGTTTTGTTCTGTCTTTGAACTTTGAGCTTGAGTAGTTTGCATTTAAAAATACAGAAGAGAATTATAGAATGGCTTGGGTCGGAAGGGACCTTAGATTGTCTCATTCTAACCCTTCTTGCCATGGGCAGGGACAGCTTCCACTAGACCAGGTTGCTCAGGGCCCCAGCCAACCTGGCCTTGAGCAATGCCAGGGGTGGAGCATCCATAGTGTCTCTGGGCAAACTGTTCCTATGCCTCACCACCCTCAGAATTTAAAAATTTATTCTTAATATCTTGCAGTTTAATACCATTGCCCCTTGACCTGTCACTACATGTCTTGTCCTTATCCAGCTTTCTTGTAGGCCCCATTAGGTACTGGAAGGTGCTCTAAAATCTCCTTGGAGCCTTCTTTTCTCTCTCAGCCTGTGTTCATAGGAGAGGAGTTTCAGCCCTCTCATCACATTCATGCTTGTCCTTTGGACTTGCTCCAGCAGGTTTGTGTCCTTATTATGTTGGGAGTTCCAGAGCTGAATGCAGTGCTCCACCTGGAGTCTCATGAGAGCAGAGTAGAAGGGGAGAATTATCTCCCTGGACCTGCTGGCCATGCTGCTTTTGATCCTGCCCAAGATGTGGTTGGCTTTCAGGACTACCAGCACTGCCAGCTCATGTTGAGCTTAGCAGCCTTATGAGGATAGATTTAGGGCAGATTTTCTTTATAACTGCCTTTCACAGGTAGTCAAGAAAATTGTTTTGTCACTATAAAATATGCTCCTGAAATCTTCACATCCAAATAAGGAGGGGTAAAATAATCTTTAAAAACTGCCTTATTGACATAATTGAACAAAAATGTGTAACTAGCATTGATGCTATCACTTGTATATGTATGCTGTGATGTTGTATTGAAGAAGCAGAAGATAGATGATGTCTTTTGTGAAAACATTACTGCCAGCTAATCAATTACTATTGCTCTGAAGAGGCAAATTAGTAATATAAATAAGAAGGCATTTTGGGGTCAAACTAAGCAGAAAGGATTGTAGGGTAGTGAAAATAAATTACTCTTGCTTTTCATCCCTTCCCAATAATTTATTTGGTAGCCCTGCTTTGCAGTTCTTTAAGTGCTCCCTTGGTTTTGACTACAGTGAAGTGAGATGTTAGAACAGTTTGACTTAAAATTTATTTTAAATTTGGTGAGGTGGGCTAGAGAGGAGGTGTTTCACTTGCCTTAAAATGCTTTTACTCTAGCTCATACATCTACCAAATGAGAGCTGAAGAAACTTGATTTAATACATTTGTTCACACTTTTAGATTAACCTATGGTCCTAATTCTATCCATTGGTCTTGAGATTTCAGAAATGGGTACAGAACAGAAGCTTTAGCAGAAAATCAAGTGGTAGCCGAAGACTCACTGAAACACGTTTTTTGACTTTGTTTGCTCATGGATATGAGACTGTAACTCTGCAGCATCAGCAGTGAAGGGATACTTCAGTAGCATCAGCATCAATGGAACAGAACAGAAATAAATCTGCATCAGCAGTAGTTTAGCAGAGGAGGGCTAAGCTTGGTGAGATTGAACAACAGTGGTGATCACAGAGAACTGTCTTTAGGTACTCTGATGAGGTATCTGGAAGAGTCTTTCCATGGGCTTTTGGAGCCGTATTGGGAGTGTAGGGATATTCCTTGGGATTGACTTTTGCAGCCTATCTTTGTGTTCTGGGGAATGGTTCCTTTCTGGATTTATACCATAGCCTTTTATAAGTGTGACTACAGTGAAAATAAAGCTTGAATAATTCTCTATCTACCATCAGTAGTACTTTTCTATTAATAGATTGAATCATTAATGGTCAAAGGACTGTATTATAACATTAGCTGTTTAAGTATTACTCCAAACTATGGTTTACAAAAAACAAATTTACACTAATATAGCTATGATGAAGAAATAAATTTATGTTGTCCTGTCCTGTTTATGTTCCAGGCTAGGCAGCTTGTACTTAGGAAACAGAAAACAGAATTTGGCATCATAAATACATTAATGTTAACTTAATGATAATTAGGGTTCAAGTTAATGATAATTGCAAGTTACCATGATGATAATTTTAATAAAAAGCTTCTTTGTAGAAAGTGGTCAAGCTTTGCCTGAGGAAGCAAGGCCTGTGGAAAAGCAGTTCATTGATGTCACGGTACATTTTTCTCAGTAACTAATACTTGGCATTTGAAACCAGATTCATTGCTATAGATTATAAACATGTAGCAGAAATGAATTTGAGTGCTACTAATACCACTGTTACACTACAGTCTGAAATTTTACACAGGCAAAATTTCATGTGCTCCTAAGGACAAGGGCCACCTCAGCTTGTGAAACCTGTTGTTAATTTCTCACTCCTTCACACTGAGGAGATTTCCCAGGAGCTCTGAAAAAAATCCAAAGGCATCTTGTTGTCAAGCAAGTTGAATCCTTGTTAATTTTTATTAATAAGAACTCATGATCTTAATCAAACAGCTAAATCTTGAACTGGATAATTTTTTGAGAATGAGCTCACCTTTTGACTTGTTGGGTCTTGCTGTTATTTTTGAGAGTCTGTAAATTAAGGTAGTTAGTGTTTCAAGAGTTAGTGTAGTTTAGGTAGAGATTTTGTATAAGTAGATTGTAAATCTATTTGCAAGCTGCACCTCCTAATCTTCTTAAAAGGATTTTGACAAGAGTTAATGCTTATTAGCACTTGTCAGCTAGTGCACAGTCAAGAAAAAAAGAAGTAGATGAAAATCTTACTTGAAATATTTCAAAAGAGAGCTATTGTAGTTGATTGTAGTTTGAAGTGGTAAGAGGATGTCACTGTGATGTAGAAGCAAATGCATACACCAGAGAATTATTATTCTCATCTGTAGTTAATAAGGGTAAATTGGAGTATAAACGAGAATAGAGATTTAATCCCTCCTAGAAATATTTAATAAGAAAGATGAGATACAGAGATTTAATGCAAGTAGGATCTGGGATTCTTCACTGAGACGAAGATTTGGATTCCTTAAAGTCTTTGATTTCAAAGAGGAATCTTTTAAAAATCTTGTTGGAAGGAATGCTTACACTGTTGGTATAACAATAAGGTGAATAAATATATGTATTTGTGAGCTTAGTCTTTGTTCATTGTAGCTACCTGACTTCTGTTCATTATAAGCTCATCCACTGGTGTAAAGGACATTTTTTTCAGTAAGATTAACTAGCAACATTTGAGTGAGTGATAGGTCTAATGATTACTAACAGTTATATCTCTTTCTGTTATGCCTTTATACATAAATAATTTCTGCATCTGATCCAGCATGATGTCTTAGGAAAATTATGTTTCTTTCTGTCCTTGCTGGTTTGCGTTTAATCTGTTATAATTTCTTTTTCTAATGCTGTCAGCTAGCGTTTGGATCACCTGCTGATTCATAATGTTTGAGAATAACATTTAAAGTGTGTTACAGAGTTAATTCACTTTATTTTCATAAATATATAGTAATATGATGAACCTGCTGAACTGCTGGTCTACATGCTACTTTGTTGTAGAGTGCTCTACAATTTTATTGTTCTTGAAATATTTTTTTAAAGGTGTTGCTGTCAAGGATTTTAAATATTTGAATTAAAACTCGTGACTGTTACTGATGAAAAATTAAGTTTCTTGCTTGCTTATTTAATTTGCCCAACACTAAGAGACAGAAACTTTGTGGAAGGTAATATACTTATTAAAGTTTTCCTTCTTCCTTGAAAGTGAGAAGAGGAAAGTCAGTTTATAGTCAGTAAAATGCAGAAGAGAAGCTTGGGTGTAGGAGTTAGAGACTGTTGGTATCTAATGCTTTCCATTTAGCCAGATAGAGAACATCTGTTTTGGGCACTGATTCCACAGACCTCTTATGTGCTTGGACATCTGTTAATGTTTTCTTACAAACCTAAAACTATATATCATTCTAGGATCTTTAGGATAAGGACTATATCATCATATATACTTGTGGGCTTCTGGACACTGTCTATGTTGAAATGATAAGAATCATGCTCAAGTTGATAAAGGGCAGTTGTTAGGATGTCTTGGAAGGACTTCATTATGTAGTTGTAAAATGCATTTTAATTTGTTTATATTATGGTGTGATATTTAATGCAAACATTTTTTAAAAGTTCGGTGCATGCCGGTGGGGATGTTTCTCTGATTAAGCCCTTGTCTTTTTTTTTTTCTTTTCTTTTGTTTTCTTGCAGGCCTTTGGAACGTTCTAGTGAAGATGTAGATATAATATTCACACGACTGAAAGAAGTGAAAGCTTTTGAGAAATTTCATCCAAACCTTCTCCAGCAGATATGTCTCTGTGGATATTATGAAAATCTGGAAAAAGGAATCACATGTAAGACAGCTTCATATGATTATGTATTTTATGCAGATAAACTTGGGGGTTAGACTGTGGTTGTCTTTAGGAGATTGATGAGAGCAGAATCAGTGGAATGTTTACAGTCGCAGTCATGAGGCAAGGTAGGACTGAAGTACTGCTTGCTCTACAAATGCAGTGTGTAGTGACTCTATGGTAACAAGGAATACAGTAGTATGTAAGACTCTACTTTTCTGTTGAAAGATTACAAGCCAGCCATTGGACTTAAGTCTCATTCTTCCCCTGTAAATGTATTATTGATTGCTTTTGCCAGTGCTTTGTGCTCTCAGGGGCAAAGGTGGATCAGCGAGGCACATCACTGATAGTGTGTGGTTTCCAGGCACCCTGGCTAGCACAAGCCAGACCTGCAGGGCTGCAAACTGCTGCAGGGTGCAACAGCTCCGTGCCTGCGCTGGCAGCCCGTGGGCCAGATGTAGGTGGACACCTGTGCTTGGTCTGTGAAGCTGAGATGGCAATAAGTGGTAGTCCTGTGATAGGAATGCATATCAGGGGAATAGCTGATGAAAACCTGTGGTATTAGTAAAGTCCCAGAAACACCTCAGGTATATCTGTCAGCAACACTGGGTTTGCTTAGAGTAACTGGGATTTTAGTGCTCTATAATCACACAGTTGGAATGCCTGGATATCAAAGTCTTACAGTTGCTGTTCAGCCAGAACTCTTACTGAATTCAGTGGTAGCTGTGTCTGCACTGGAATATTATGAATTTCAGAGGGACATTGTTCAGAAAACCTTTTTCCTTCTTTGTTTTGTTTATTTGGTTGGTTAATTAACTAAGAGAACAGTAGAACAGAAGCAAACTGGGGAGAATAGTGAAGCAGTCCTATGTACTTTCATTGTTTCCCTACTGTATTGACTAGTTTACTAAAATATGTGCTTTCCAGTGTCACTGGAAGTATTACTGTAATAGTAAATAAGTAATCTCATATGGCAAATTGTGTAGTGCCAGCAGTGACTGCAGAATTGCAGTAATATGTGAGAAAATGTATATTAATGTTGCTAAACTTAAAGTGATAACTCTTATTTACAAGATTTCATCTTTCCAGTATTCCGTCAGGGTGATATTGGGACAAATTGGTATGCTGTCCTGACAGGATCACTGGATGTGAAGGTGTCTGATACGAGCAACCACCAGGTAAAATAGATTTTTTATTGCAACCATCCAGTCAGTAGTACGAAGAAAAAATATAATTTATGATGAGGTAGATAACGACACATTCTGTACAGATATTTTTGTCATATCACAAGGATGTATATGCTTCTCTGAGTCTCTCTTACTCTTAGTTATCCTCAGTCTAAGGAAGGCAAATCATGCCACTAATTTCAAGAAACTGAAATGTAATGCTCTGGAAATGGTCTACATTTTAATGTGAAACAATACTTCTCTGTCTTTTCTAGTAGTGCTATTGAAGTTGTGCTAAAGATTGGAGAGTTGTTAATTAATTCCCTAGAAATATTTTAATTCAGTTCTTGTTCAGGAAGCTCAAAGCGAACCCACTAACAGTGCAGTCTAATAACAGCATAATGCAGTCTCCACTGCAGAAATGGCAAGTAGTATAGTAATAGCAGGCCATTGGAACTGCTGCCATGTTCGACAAGAAGCCTATAGGTAATACCTATTCAGTGTTAATAAACAGAAGAACAAGTAAAATTCTCCCCAAATTTAAAGTGATTTCTCAGTATCTTGGTGCTCCTGGATGTATAAAATTCAGAGTAAATAAAAATCCAAAGGGATGAGATACTTCTCCTAGAGTCTCCCATCCATGTTGTCTAATGTCATGCACTTGCCGCTGTGAGCTTAGTCTTCTGGAAGGCATCCTGTCCATTCCCTGCTCCCATGTTTGAGACTGGTGATTGTCCCATGATGTAGCTCAGCATGGGGTTATACCTGTGATAAGGGACTTGTTTTGCCTTCGCATGAGTAGTATAGCTACCCAGGACTTGGTAGACTACTAGCATTTTCTCCACCTGGATTGAATGTAGCATGTGTAGGGGGGGATGGTGGTGATGTATTCTTTGCCCAAAGTTTTGCTGATTGAGGGAAGTTTTTTGCTCATAGTAGAAATCGGATTTTTTTTTCACTTTGTTGAGCATCACATCAGCATTGAAATTGGGTCAGAATGCAAGTCAAGGCAGTATGTGAGTACTGGGTCTTTCTATTTCCTGCAGCAGAGCAGTAGATGCAAAAGAAACTTCTTTCATATTATTTTTAGCAACCTCTTCACTGTGTGAAGTAGAGATTGATTGAGAGTATAATTAGCTTAATTTGAGCAATTCTTGGCGTGGCCTGGCTGTCATTGGTATTGTCACAATTTGGAGCAGTACTGGCTTTTATAAGACCCTTTTCTGTGCATGTCTAAAGCAATCAGGATTTTCCGGTGTTAGCCAAAAGATGGCACTACACTGTTGTGAAGAATCAACGCTCTTTACTCAGAAAGCAATACATCTGCACAATCTGGATGTTAAATTAAGAATCTTTCTGGAGTGTTGATTTGTTCCATTAGATGGAGTATGGAACACTTCAGTTTCTTAATGAATATAATGTAAATATTTTTTTCTGCTTGTTCAGGTTAACTGCATTTTCCTGCTATTAGGAAGCTGTTGAACTACAATTCATGTAATTCTAATTCTAGAAATTATATTCTTCAGCTTTTTCTGACCTCACATTTCCTTCTCGTGCAAACAATGAACTGAATTCTTACCACTGCCTAGTTGCCCTAGAATACAGCCTCACTGCCAAAAAGATGGCAGCCCATGCATTTACCATTCCTGCTTGGATAATTTTGATGTTTGGAGACTCCTGAATACTATTTGAGTTCAACATTTTCTCTGGTTTTGCTCCAGCTTGGTGTTTATAACTCCTTTTCCATTCTTGGTCTTCTCATTCTCCTGCCTGTAGCTCCTGGATGTGGTTCCAGTCTTGCTTGTACTTTCTTGTTGGCATGGTACTCGTCATTCATAAACTTGAAATACTTGCTAACACTCCCTGCCTACTGTGCTCTCTACAAACCCAGATGATAGAGGCAGTGCGGTGTTGTATTGCCGTCAGGGCAGCCCTGGCACGTTCAGTTGACAGCATTGTGCTCCCAGCTGGGAATGGATGACCAGTGCTTAAGATGTAGGGGTATTTGGAGCACATTTTTCAATCACATCACCCAGGAGCAAAGGGTTCCTTTGCGAAGTCGTAATAATGACTAATTGCTCTGCTGTTACCGTTATACCATAAATGGCACGAATGCTAATGAGAAACTTCCAGCAGAACAGGAGAGATACAGATGTTTACCTGAGTTTAGAAGTTTGTAGACTCATGCAAAAGTACAGGATTATTCCGCCTTTCTAGTAGGAGAGAAGCAAACTTTGAATTTAGGTTCCTATTGGTTAAAATGTCTTTAGACATGACTAATTAATTTTGACAGTATTTAATACTTAAGATAAACAGGAGATTGTATTAGATGACCTCCTGAGTTTTCTTGCAGCCTGAATTATCCTATGATTATATGATGATGCCTACAGTGCTTATGTAAATATGGAAAATCAATTCTCTTGATTAAAAGTAGGAGTCCCATTTTTGCTAGGTGTTTATCTGTCTACTTGGGAAACTTAAATTTCACCAAGCCTAAGAATTAATGCATTGTGTAACAGCTACCGTGTGCTACCTCTTTGTGCAGTCACCTTTGGTGATTGGTAGCTTTCTCCCGTTAGAAGTGTAGTAAGTTATTGTGCGCTTGGTCCCTGCTAAAAGTGTCTTAATAGCCTTTGTTCCTACAGAGGCATATAGAAATATGTCTTACACTAGAAATTAAGTCTTAATGTACTAATGGATCAAGACTTCAGTGTAGCTAGTGAGGTATGTATTCACATGCATTCTTGCTGCACAGCAGTTTACTAATGTAGATGCCTGTGATTTTTCTCAGAAAAATTGATTAATATTAATTAAGACCAAGTTGAGAAGTCATATAAACAGAAATATTGTTATTAGCTATTATTTGATATTATAATAACAGGAACTATTACATCTATTGTTTTAAGGGGTTTAATAGAGACAAACACAGATATTTAGGACCTCATAAAGCCTTGCTTTCATACAGTTTTGAAAAAATGCTTTCTGCTTGCAAAGCTGCATTCTGTCACGAGAGGGCAATGTTAGAACACAAAGCAAACTCGAGTGCAGGCTGTGTTCGGTACTGGAATGGATAATTTGTAAATCGTATTCAGCTATTTACAATACATACCTGTTTTAAAGAGTTTGGCTGGAGAAAATTTTGCTCTTACTGTTAGTTTTGTTCCACCGAGCTGGTAAAATGTGCTAGTAATTTCATCTGCCATTGGAATGGCTACAGAGATTTGACAAGATTACTCATCCAGTGCATCCTGAGTGGAGCCTGCTGTCTGTGAAAACTATTAATGGATTTTTCTGGGTATTTAACAATCAAGAAGAGATCAAAGAGGACTTTCTAAGATGAAAACGTCTCAGTGTGAATTCCAAAGGTAACTGTAATGAACTGTTTTGGTATTGCCTCAACTTATTTTTAACAAATAGCCTGATAAATACAGTACTTAAAAGTCATAGAAAAATATAGTTAAGTTACCTTCAAAATAAACAGAAAATGCAGCCTCTGTAGAATATATCAGAAAGAGATCTTTGCTCTCATTTATGATCAGATTCTGAATTTCATTTTTATTTGGCACTGTTGCCTACCCAGTGTTATCTAGTAATAGAAGTTTCTCTTAGAGATATTCCTGGTTTGGTGTTGTCTTAAAAACATTGCTGACAAGTTGCCTTGTGTATGTTTCATTTTTGAACACTGTTTTGAAGCTGAACAGTCTAAGGATGACTGTTGGCAATGTCTCAGAATAAAGCTGGGAATAAATGCATTATGACAAAAGCATCAGTGTTGCAGTGTTGTTAGATTCTGCAACACTGTGATTTTCTGAATTAGATTCAGAGTCTTTTACCACAAAGATTTTTCTGATAAACTATGAAGGAATGAAGAGAAGAAAGACAAAGACCAAATAGCAATTTTATCTTCAGTTTTTCTGTATTTTGCTGGCTGAATCATAGTGTGTGCTGGGGCCTATTCTTGCCTGTGTTATGGTGGTGTTTTTTAAGCAGGTCAATTTTTAAAAACAGACCAAACTGAACATAGGGCATTGACTTAAAAAACAATTAGCCTGTTCTAGAAAAGCTATAAAGGAGGAGCCATGAGTTCTTAGATGGTGCAGCAGTGTCAGCTGTAAGCAGATGCAGAGGGCTGGGGATGAAAAGCCAAATAAGTTAATGGGACTGCTGAGAAGAATGACTGTGAAGAAAGAGGTTCAGATGTTCATGTAAGAAATGGAAGAATTTCACAGATCTTTGAAACTGAGGAAAAGGAGGTGTGTGATAAGATGAAGTGGCAGCAAGGAAAGGGATTTAGTCAGGGTAGTCCTTGCAGTGCTGCTTTCAGCATGTAAATACCATTAGGTATTTTGGAGATAACCTATGTGAAGTTGTGACATAAGTTTGTACTGTAGTTAGTAGTATAAATATGCCTAAGATAGCTTTAAATTATTTAGCATGAGAACTGCTGTACCCTTTGTAACACAGAGATTGGCTGAACTAATGTACTCATCTGAGAAGCAGAGTGTGTTGGCTCATGCTGAGCTCCAGTGTTGTGGTTGTGCTAATTTTGGTTTTCAACTTAGTTTATTGGAAGTTAATATAGGAAAATAATTTCACTTCTCTCTGTCAGATGATGGAGGAAAACATCCAAGACATTGCAGGTAGCTTTTAGAAGATCAGATAGAAAGGTATGGGGATAGTGAATGTGGTAATACAGTGCAGTTAATCTGAACCATACCTATTTTAATTAGGTACTAGAAGAGAAGCTGCTAACAGTTTTTGTAGAAGCATAGTGCCTTCTTTAAGCAAATAACCTTGTCTTGTGTAAAGAGGGTGGCCTAACATGTATTGCAAACTGCAGTTTTAGCATATTCAGAAGGTATTTCTATGTTATTGTTAGAAACAGTTTGATAAGGATTTCTTGTCTGAATGGCTGAAACACTTAAGTGAGGATAATAGAACAGAAAAATCACTTCATAGTTTATTTTCATGTATATCCTTGGTTTCTCTGTTATAAAAAGGAAATTTTTGCTGAGGACAAACTGAACTATGTCAAAGTAATAATAAGCAAACTTCTCAAAATGCCAGCTCTTGGAAAACTCCAGTTAAACATAGAGATAGTATGATGTCCTAGAGAGACACAGATAGAGAGGTGAGATAAAGATGCAAGGTGTAAGAAAATGATGAAGTCAACAACAATCTAGCTACATCAGCTCCCTTGTAAAATCAAAATGTTGAACAAACTAAAATTTCAAAGAAACATCCCCCATCCCTTAGAGGCTAGCACTAGTAATGTTTTTCCCTGTTTTCTTAATTTCTCTTTCTGACACCATGATTTTATTTACATACAGTACAAAAATTGTGTTTGCCAGGTTGAGAAACAGAAGGGGTCACAAGTCAAGGAGGGGGGATACAGGATGATCCTTAAGATGACGGGGAAGGGAATAGAGCAGAGCCTTGTTTCTGATTCTTATCCATTCCATAAAATGGTCTTGCAAATTCAATAATGTTTTGGGTTGATGTGGGGATGAGGGAAACATTTAAGAATGCTTTCCCTGCATGTGTCTCATGTGGCAGTAAGAGTCAGTGAAACTGAATACACAAACAGCCTTTGATTTGAATGCTGCTGTTTTATTGTGTGTGCAGAGGACAGATCGCAATGGAAGCAATCTCCTCTTTCTAAGTCTCTAATACTGCCTTTTAAATAGCTCTGTGAATGTTAGCTGGTTACCAGCCAGTGGAACACCCTGCTGCTTCTGGGATTGCAGAGGGGAACAGCAAACAGAGAGTTTTGAGCTGCCAGCAATCCTCCTGAAGTCTTCACTGAACAGCAGGAGATTCTTGAGTGTAAGGTTAACAGGCATAATAGGAAACACACCTGATTCCCCAGGAGGCTGGAGATGTATAAACAAGGGGTAGCAAGAAAATGGGGCTCTGAAGCCTCAAAGAAGGCATATAGGTCTGCACCCCAGCTGGCTGTGAAACTGCACCTCTGTGGAGAACTGTGATGGCTGGGGAAAAAATCTGAAAGAACTTGATGTGATGCAATAGGTTTTAGCTCTTATTTTTTTCAGATTCTGTACTGCTTTAGTGTGTAGTTACGATTCTTAAGGGATCGTAAGCTCTCTTCATAGAGTAGCTAAACAAAACAATTCCTTTTCTAGCTTGGGACCAAGGACAACTGATCCAAATTTCAGAACCAAGAGCGTAAACAATGTGGTCTGAAGACAGAAAAACAAGGATGGGACTCCATAACCTAAAGCTGTAATTGGACAATTAACTCCAGTATGCTAATAGACCAGAACTTAAAGTGAGAGATCTCGTGACCAGTCATCCATTTTGTGACCATTTTGGGTTCAACTTGGGTGTAGCCCTGGCTGGGCTCTTGTGCTACCCAAGGTGTATCCATTGAGGCCTTTTAATAAATACCTACATTATTCTTTGACTCTGTCTAGCCTCTGTTCTAGGTCAGCCTTAACAAGGCATCGGATGGAAGTCTGGACTTTCCTTTAATGAAGGTAGATAGGACCATTCCAGCCTCTTGACCTAACACCCCACAGTGTTAATTTATTTCTTAAGCTTAACAACTGCTCATCAGAGGTTACCTTATAAAGTAGTTTCTTAACCAACACTGATCCTTTTTTCTTCTCATGTCTGTTCTGTCATTAAAGATTATTCTTTAGGGTTGTAAATGGTCAGAGAGAATGAGTTTTATTTTTTGAAGGGAGGGGAGTGAGTGAAAAAGAAGTTAGAAGATAGAAACAATATTTATGATCTACCTACAGGGAAAGTTTTTTTTATGCCAGGCTGTTTGGTTGTCCTGTCCTGAACAGAGCTCTTCTATCTGAACTTTCTGAATATTATTGAGAATAATGTATTGTATATCTGGAGATCAAATTTTGTATGAGCAATAGGCACATGTTCTTTGTAGCTCCTGTGAACACCACTGTGAGTATCATAGCATACACAGAGTGTTTCAGCTCTGAAATGTAAGCTTGGGAAGGCAGATTTCAGTGTATGAACTGCATTATAGTCTGTTTGTAGAGACTTCTAGATAGGTGCCTAGGTGTTCGTTCCCGAATATTCTTTTTTTAAAAGAAAATCTGTTCTTACTTTTCTTCCTTGAAAATTTATTTCTGACAGTTAGTAAATTTTTCCTAGATCTTCTCTGAGACATAATTGATTTTGTTTTCAATTATTTTTTCTTTTATATGGTAACATCTGTGTAAGAGCAATTTGCTATGGTTCAGGGAACTGGACTATTATGGGCTTTTGTCTTTGTATTGCAATTACAAAGCTACTAACCTTATCTTAATAACATTTGCCTATTATGACTTACTAGATGCATGAAAGGAAAGCAATGCAATTCTAAAAACAGAAAATGGTGCTGAAATATGGTCATTCATCTCTCCTGGGTTATCAGCCACGAGGATAACAAACGTTTCTGCTTTGATTTTTTTAGCTGTTGCATGAATCCTGCGTTTTAGAATTAAACTATACTTCTCATGTTGTATCAAGTAGAGTTACTTGTTTTATATGTTTATTTGTAATTTTCTGTGTGCATATATGATTTCCTTTGTTAAGTACAGTTTATATTATTTTATTTTGTTTATGCTGTTGCTATTTTTTTAATTACTTAACAGTCAGATAAGGCCCATCTCAGAAAAAAGACATGTGAGTGTTCAGCTTCAAGCCCATGATGAGGAACAAAGCAACTTGTGAGCTGAAAATAGAACATGTGTCCAAAGATCTTGATTCAGCAAGTTGTTTAATGGCTATTTTTTTTCTCTGCAGTAGCCCATAATTTTTATTGGAACTACTACAGAGGAGTTCCTGGCCAAGGGAGATTCATTTAGACATCATTTAGAATGGCATGTGCTCGTATAGAGTCCTTTGAAGTGGACTTTGCTGCTTGTTTGGGACTTTCTTACTGCTCTGTACATGGATACAATTTTTCCAGGTTGTTTGAACTTTAATAGTTTTCTTGAAATCTTTTTTTTTTTTTTTGGTCTGGTAGTTAATTGACAGACATCCATTAACAGTTGAAAGATTTGCTGGCAGAAGGGCCAAGAGTTGGTTCAACTATACAAGTGCATTGCTTGTACAATAGAGAAGTACAATGTGACTACAAAAGGATATTATAATTGAAAGTTATGTTTACATAACAGAAAACAACAGGCAAATTTTCTTTCTGATGAAGGTAGCCTGTGTAGGACAGAAGTTTCTATTCTGAGATTGCATTTCTGATTCTAGTTACCTTCTCATCACCTCTGAGATTTCTAAAGATCTCATCATCACAGCAGTGTTTAGAGATAGATTAACAGAGATCATAGTTTTTTATAAAAATGAAAGTGATTCTTGTGTTCTCAGATTTGCATTCAGAAATGTCTAATTCAACTGATGATCATAGAAAATAGAAGTCCCACTTTTTTTCCATGTTAAAGCTTCCCATGTTGTTTACCAGCATATTGATTTTTTTATTGTTGACATTTAAATTAATTTTCTTTTTAAGCAGGTTGCTGAAGAATCTCAAGGATATCCTATTAAAAATAAGACAGACTCTCAAAACATCCTTGAATATTTAATAAGTCCTTTTTTTTTTTTTTTGACTCAAAGGATGCTGTGACCATATGCACGCTTGGAATAGGAACTGCTTTTGGAGAGTCCATTCTGGATAACACTCCTCGCCATGCTACCATTGTTACCAGGGAACATAGTGAGCTCCTTCGAATTGAGCAGAAAGACTTCAAAGCACTTTGGGAGGTAAGTTCTGATTTATTTGCAGTTAATGCAGAAAAAAATGACTTGACATTGAAAGTATTTGTAATATAGTATTGCTGCATCGCGCGTCGGATGAGCCCTTGTTGCTGCCAGTGCGTGCAACCCCGGGACCGGAATCGGCCGGGATCGTGGCAATAAAATAAAAGCAGGGACGGAAACAACTAAAGGGCTAGAAACTGAAAGCTTTACTGTAAGTAAAAGAGGTGCACAAGCGTGCAACACAAAACATTAACAGCACAGATCTACGTAGCTCCTTTAGAAGACTCCCAATTGGGACAAACAAAACCTTATATAAACATTACCTAAGGGCAAGGAACTAATGAACAGAGAGAAACAGAAACAATACTTTATATGGAACACAAGATTACCTAATCAGAGGGCAGGGTTCAGAACATAACCTTATAAGGAATAACTTAATCTGCATAATGTTCCCATCATCCTTTTCTTCTCTGTCACTTTTCACAGTAACCTGACTAGATGTTTCTCCTCTTAGCTTCTCAGTGTCCAGGGTCTAATGTTGCTACTTGGTGTGTGGTTGGCCCACATACTGCCTTTTCCAGGATAGACCACCGCATTAGTATGAAGATGTTTATGTGATAAGCAAAGTGTAGTTAGTTTGGAAAAAAAAGGAAAATTTTCACTTCTCTTTAGTGCTTCCTATTATGTGTGATTACATATTCCTGTATTTATTTCTTGTGGGACTCTTGTAATGAAATAACTTAGGTGGTAGAATTTATTTATATACTGCAGGTGTTGCTCTTTTAGCCTTAAATTTGCTTTTATTGCCACCATTTATGAGGAGAGTCTATTCTTATTATACTCTGAAATTTTAAATTATTCTCATTTACTCCTGTCTCATCAGCAGCTGTAAGGGGTTTAGAATTTGCAGATGGATCAAGATCACTTAAAAATTGACTTACTGATTACATGTGAATTCCCTTGAAACTTTCCTTTGTGGAGAATGTACTGCTGAGGTTCTTCATTCTGTAGTCAGTCTGCTTTGGTATCCATGCAGAGAAAACTTCATTAACATGTTGCTACAGAAAGTTACTGAACTTGAATCTGTTTGGATTTTTGCAAGCATTACATTTGATTTGAAAAGTGTCGTGGGAACTGGAAGGCATCTTGTTGGCCTGGCCTGCACTACTGCCAATTTGTACTTCCAGCTTGTTTGAAATGGTGACTGTACAAGTGTAGGTGTTGTGCAGAGCTGCCAGATGGTGTGACAGTGTCCTAAAGTTGCAGGTTTAGGGACACTAATTATATTTAAGAAATAGATGCTGGTTCTAACATTTCAGTCCAGCTTCTAACTGTGGACAGATGGGGTTTTTTTCTTTCTGTTTTCCTGCGAAAGAGCAGTATTACACTCCAAGTAATTGTCCTAAAGCAGTTTTGAAGTCAGTATCAGAAAAAAGGTCAAATCCCCAACTACCTACATTGATGGAGGAAACAGCACTTTCATCACCTGCCTAACAATATGTTACCTTGAGCATAGTTAATGGTGCAGCATTACCAAGGCATGAAAGACCACCGTGTGAGTGAAACATGCTTGCCATTGAATGCCCTGACAATATCAGATATCATTCTTTGAATTGCATAGCCAGGATTTGTACTGTTATTTTGGCAACTTCTACAGCTAAATTAAAATGTTTTGACAAGTTCTACAGCTACTGAAGTTTTGCAGCCAATTTGAAGAATTTGACAAGGCAGTATTTTCTTGCAGTTCATGTGGTTTTTTTTTTTGCTATAGCAGCTGCATTGTAGTTTTAGGCCTTGGCATGAAAAGATTAAATATGCCAGTGGTCTCATCTGTTTTAACATATGCAGCATTTGCCAGTAGTCAGAAATTCAGTAATGTAGATAGTGATTTACAACACAGTGATGGGGGGAATAAATCCAATTTTAGGTTTCCCTGATAATGTTTTGGTAAAATTCACTTTTGATTGGTATAAGCACAGTCATTTCTCCCATATGTATGAATTTCCTGCTAAGCATTCAGACACTGTTGTTCTCTCATCAGGATTTTTAGGGGTGTGAAGGTTCCCTTTTAAAAATTTTTGAATCTTATATTTAAAGTTGTTTTAAAACAAAAATTTCAACATAATTTGCTCTTTAATCACTAATACAGTTTTGTTTCTAGCACTTTTGGTGATTTTGCTGAGTTTTTTGATGATAGATGCTTTTGGGGAAGGTGATATGTGTTAGAAGCACTAGAGTGATCATAGGCAGCTTTAGCACACACCTTGTGTGTTGTAGCTTTTATGAAATTGGGCACACACATGCTGCAGATGTCAGTCAGAGACCACAGTTTAGATTCTGGTGCTTTTCTGCCTTTTGTGCCATTTTACAGTGAACTTCTCATATATTTTGGTGTGCTTTCTTTCAAGGAGGCTATCCCTGTGCTCTCAGTGAATGAAAAACTATTCAATGAAATACAGCTTTGCTGGTTGGTCTCAGATATAATAAATTTGTTCATTTTTTCAAGGTAATATTTATTTCCTTGCAACCTGCTAATCCCATAGTCTGCATAAACTGCAGCTAACATGTGATAAAGAAAGAATGTTTAAAATAGATGGAAAATTATGTAAAACAATTTTCCCAAAGTATTCTAGCAGTAGCACCAGTATTGTTATTAATATTATTGTTACATGGGGAAAAGTGAATACTTCTCTAAAGGAAGACTTTTTATGTTTTGGATGCTGTATTGTTCTTTCTGCCTTATCCTAAAGTTCCTATATCTTTGTTGTGACAAAGTCTGTATGTGGAAACTGTTATTGTTACATGTCATTCAGTTTTTAATTGTGCTTAGTGAAAACCCAGGCACACTCAAGAGCAGATCACAGATATTTAATACATATAGTACCATGGAAAAATGGGGAAAAGCAATAATGTCAGTAAATTACAGTCCAGATATTGTAAAAGCTAAAATCTACTGTGGGAAAATTTCAACTCTCCACATAATGAGAATTTAATTCATGAAAAAGTAATTTATCCAGAAAAAAAATGTTGAATGATTCCAAAATAGTGTAATAGTGTAGTATAAGAATAAGCTAAATAAATTGTAGGCTTAGTATTCTTAAAATGGTTACTGATTTTATGTATGTAGAATTTTTATGATTAATAATAGAAGTGCAAAAATACAATATATGTTATTTTTTCATTTGTTTGTTTTTCCCCAAGAAATTAATTTTTGGGGAAATTTACTTTATTTCCTTGTTTTGAGGGAAAGACAAAAATTATAACTCTGTTAACCAAATAACCAAATAAGGATTTTTGGCCTACAGAGGAAAGAAAATCCAATACTGCAATTTTAAATTTTTTCTTCTTCTTAGACTGTGAATGTAGTCTTGGAAAATGAACCAACAGAAATTGATTCAGTATTGGCTTTAATTTACTGTGCAACTAATCTGAAATGCTAGGAGTAAAAGCTATGAAGTGTTGTTCTTTACACTAAAAATATTAATACTGTCAATATTGAAGCCTACTGATGAAGTTCACATTTACCACAAATCTTTTTATACCTCAAATCCATGCAGTTCTTTGAAACACAATTACATATCCATTATGGTGTGTATGAAACTTTTAGTATAAATCCTGAAACTAGATTTTGAGAGAAAGATTATCTATGTTAATTATTTCTAAGTTTAGAAAGAATTTTCAGAATCTCTGAAACTTCATATTGTGAATTTGCAGACTTCTCTGAGTTTTGTTTAAATTGGAAAGTAACTTATCCTGTATTAGCTGTATTGCTCTAAGAAGCAATTGTATTGGTAGAATGATTTCCAGATTAGATGTGTTTTATTGATTTACTTAATTCACAATATACAGTAAAGGTATTAATTTCTATGAGTATTATTGTAGTTGGGTCTATACCTGAAAGAAAAAGAGAGCTATTACTAAACTGACTTCTGGGGTTTTTTATCAGCATTAGTCTGCCAGTTTTATAAATTAAAATATTCTTTGAGGAAAAGATAGGCTATTATTTAGCAAAAATACAATAAAATGCCTTCTGTAATACATGCAGCCCCATATTCAGTCAGCCCTTTAGTACAAAAAGATTTTCTGTGACCTTCATTTCTATCAGTCAGAGGATGCTGGTCAAAACAAGTGACACTGTCCTGATAACAACAATTGCCAGTTAGAATGGGCCAGTCTTTTCTCTAATGACTGTGTCTGTTGAAGTAGCATCCTGTTGGGGAACATCTGTTGATCTTCTCTGCTTACTCCTCCTTGGAGACTTGTTGTCTGACAATGCTGTTACAGCAGATTAGAGATGATGAAATCTCACATGGAATTCTCACACAGCTGAACGCTGTTTCTTGATGAAGAGCTAGTAGGTTATAGGAATCACTGGTGATGTTCTTTGTGCACTGATTGTCCCTGGCTTTGGTGTCTGAAGAGCACTAACAAACATGAAGAAAAGTAACTCATTACTGTTACAACACTGTAGACTTCCAAGATANTGATTGTGGTGCTAGCTACCTTGCCCAAAACAACTACTTCAAAGCACAAAGGAAAACACATCCAAAAATAAACATGAAAGCAGAAGGCTAGACATGGGGAGCTCTGGTCACGCACATCCTGTTGAGCAGTACCTTGCTCCACCCCTAATAACTGGATTCTTTTAAACAGAGTAGGAGGGAAATGAATGCATTTGAACAGTGTGATCATTATAGAACTTCTCCATAGTTCATCCTTGAGCTTTGTCCTTTCATGCAGTTGCAAACTAATTCAAACCCAGACAGGAAGGGAGTGAATCTGCTGAGAGGTGACTTATTTTTAGAGGTCTTTCCTACTGCATGTATTACTCAGCCTTCCTTGGATAACATACAAATAACCAATTTCCTTTTGTGTGAAATAAGACTATGTTAGAAGTTACTGAACATATCTTGAGAAACACTTGAGTAAATGAAGAACAGCTATTACTTCAGTATGCAGTGACTTTGGAGAGAGGGAGACTTGGCCCCTGTAAGGTCAGAATAATTTTTTTTTAAATTCCTATTCAGCAGCACTTACACATCTTGTAAACTGATAAACTGTAGTGTAACTTGCTTCCTGCTTTTGTCTATCTGTTGTTTCAGTAGCCTTCAGCAGGCTGAGCTGCTCTATAATGATAGCTTTGAGAGAAGCAGCTTTCTTACTCCCTCTGTTTTCTGAGCACTGTGAGCGCTAGGTTTTAATGAGCTAGTTTAAAACCAGATCTGTGAGAACAGAAGTTTTACACACAATTTCATTGGAATGCCATGTAGGAAGTACATGTATGAAAGGGAGTGCTGTAGCACTGCTCTGTGGGGTTTCTGAATAAGGCTTTAGTTGGTCAGAATTGGGACCACAGCTCTCCATATATCTGTATGGAATATCAGTTTGTCACTTTAGGGTATATTTAGTCAAGCCTCTCGTATCAAGGTATAATATCATTTTATGCTTCATTTTATGTCCTGGGATTATAGCAGTAGGAATTATGAAGGCACATAAAAATACATTAATGAAAATAAATATGGACAGATTTTAATTTGTTTTTATCCATTTGGTCATATTGTAAGTGCATTGTTTATCAAAGAATGCTACTGCATCTCGTGTGGTGTTTTGCAGTATAATGCAGTGGCCAGCATTTCAGAGGCAGCCTTTTCGTTGCCTTAGGCAAATGCACGTTGCATTGTTACATGAGGATGTTCTTGCTTCTTTCTCTGGTAGGCTCCTGAACACTTTAATGTGTTTAAGGAGTATTAGGAATTTCACGTAAATGTCAGTACTTTCTAATATATCTTTTTACTAATGAGTATTCCATACCAGAAATTCTTTCCAGTTCATTTGAGTGAGAGATTAAATTTGATCTGAGGAATGAAATATTGGATGGGGGGAATCAAAGAAAAAATCAGATTAATGTCCAGCCCCTAAACTATCACCTTGATTTATGGTGTACCACTCTGCCCATTTATTGCCCAGTAATCAATTGTAGAAGTCTCAGCCCTGATTTACTGATTTCCCATAGGCAAACATAGTAGAGTTATAAAACTATGGTTAATAAAATACAGAATATTTAGCTTTGCAGGATGGGTGATCATGTGATTTAAAACAGTGAAGTGCTTGGAGACCCACAAAAGTATAAAAAGGTGGTCATGGAACACTCGGCTGTCTTTACCCGCTTCATGTCACTCTCTCCATTGACTGCTCAAATGATTCCTTGATGATTTGTCTCTCTAATGGAATTTTATTTGAAAAATGTAAAAGTGATCAAATTGTCGTAGCCTGCATTTTCAATGTACCTGGAATACTGTGTTCACCAACCTCCCAAATAGCCATCTTGTCAGAGTAAGGAAGAATTATTCCATGTTATCAGAAACAGAATACAATACAGAAGAGAGATGTGGAAGTGATGCCTGGAGAGGCTGCCTAGAACAGAGGCTAGACAGAGTTAAAGGTAGGTATTTATTGAGAGGCCTTCAAAGAGTACACCTTAGGCAGTGCAGGAGTCTCACAGAGACTGCACTCAAGATGGACTATCATGGGTTTTTTGAATAGATATAAATTTGGTCTATTTGCCTATCAGAGGTTAATTGTCCAATTACAGCTTCAGGTAATGGAGTCACATTCCCCCAGTTTGCCCCCTACGTGACTGTTGTTTACATTTTTTGGTGCCTGAGAAAGTGAGGTGTCCTCGAGTTTTAGGTCTAGAGAGAAATTATTTTGTCTGAATAAAAAGGGAGAACAGTAGCTGACAGTCTGTGGAGTTTTAGAATTACACACTAAAGCATTACTGATCTGAAAAATATAAAAGCTAAAACTTAAGGCAGCAGAAGGACACAAGTGTGTGGAATCTGTTGCTTTATGTTGTCTGCAAATCTCAGCTGATAACAAATACAAATTTTTATGCAAACACACAGAGCTAGTGTGAGGCACTGAAGAATGAAGTGATGATAGGCAAGATTTTTTTCCTACAAGAACACATAGAAGGAGGAGGAATAGAAAAAATCTCTGTGCTCAGTTTTAGAATATGACAGTAAACACAGAATTGGCTAGATGTGAGCAAAGCTGTGAGAATAGATAACTTCCCACCTTCATACCTTGTGTTAATACTGGGAAGCATGCAAGTGAGTAGCAGGGAAAGATTCCAGAATTGTTATTATACCAAGAAAAAGTGCCACATAGTGCTCTCAGTTTTGCTGATGTGAATTGAACATATTTCAAGTGAATACAACACAACTAATTTAATACATGAGGAGCTACATGGGAGCAGATTCTGGCCTTTAGTACTGCTGTTACATTGGTTTTGATCATCTTCATAATATAGTTTTAGTTTTTCTTCCTCTTGTTTTGCATTGTCAGACATTTCTAATTTTAACGAGTGATGCTCTGTATGGTAGAGCAGATTTAAATGAGCATGAAACAGCATTTAACCCTCAGTAGCCAAACATACATCAGAACCAGCCATGTTTGTCAGCATAGCACCATGGTGACTGCTGCTTTCGTTTGGTTGTATTAATCACTTCATATCTTAAGAATAGATGCAGATTTTGTGAACAGTGTTTATGGCAGTCTGTCTCCTAAGGTAACCTTCCTGGCCATTGGCAGTGGAAAAGCTTGTCTAGGAACAAGATCTTTCACTTCAGTTATGCAGCGTTTCCCTTGGCGTGACATGTATTGGTGAAAGTGTACAAGTGTTCTGGTAGAGTCTTGTTGTGATGAATCCTTTGCTAAATGATGGCATTGTGACCAAAAAATTCATAATCGGTAATTGTCTGCTGTGTTTCAGATTATTTACTGTGTCATTATTATGACATTCAGTATTGTCAATGAGGCAGAATTCTTGGAGAAGATCCAGTTAGTTTTAACTCTGAGTGTCCCTTTCTTTGTTGTTATCCTTAGTTTAAGGTGATAGTCACTGGTGCTTCAGACACCTCTTAAACAACTGAAAATATTGAAAAATAAGCTGATTGGAAAGGCCTTGATCCTTCCTCATGTCTCTCTGCAACAAACTTTCCTGGTGTGTGTTCTTGTGTGTCATCCCTACACTTAATTTGTGTCTTAGTCTCCTGATTTATTCTGAATCTATTTCAAAAGCAACATTTTGTGGCTCTGTCCCTGATCACCGTGCAGAGGTGGAATAGGACCGTGTAGGTGTGGCTTCTCTTAAGCCATCCTACCATGTCATTTCTCTTAAGTCCCATTCTGTATCACTATAATAATGACCATCTTCTTGAACTGCCTGTTGAATGCTATTATACCAGACACTGTGCAAAAATATATTGTCATTCCTATTTACAGTCCATATAAATGTTTTTATGTTCATTAGCACTTCAAAAGGTCTTAAATAATATTGCAGAAAGCTTGACTTATTTGAGGTTGTTTCTTGGATAAAAAAGAATTGAAGCATCCAGCAAGCATATCAGTCTCCCCATTAAGTAATGCCTTTATTGGTTTTCTCATATTTTATTGTGGTTAGAGGCAAAGTTGAAAAATATGAATTCATCTGATTTCCAAGAAAATAAAGTATTTTGATTGATTCTTAAAATATTTAAATTACAGAAAAACATTTGACAAACTGAAATGTATACACTTAAAGTCTGCAGGTGTTTTTCAGGCTGCAATTTTTCTTGGAAGCTTTACTGACAAACTTGCACTTTCTATAACCATCTTTTTTATTAGCGAAGAAAGAGCTTTTCATCCTCAGCAGATTGTATTATTAAATATGGTATCTCTAAGCATGATGTGCTAAATGGCAAAAACATATATTGCAAAACACGACTGGGAGGCTGTGAATATTGCTTCAGGAAACAAACTTCTGGTCTTTCATTAGTTCATTTTTATTAAGTAAAAATGTCTTTCAGGAGAATCATAACATTTGAAGCTTATAAAATAGATTCTGGCTTTTTTCCCAGACATATTTTTTACTATCAAGTATGTGTCTCATTCTCTTCTGTCACAGAAAAAAAGCCTATCAGGATTATGTTTTTGCAGATATGTGTGCATGTATAATCTGCTGTGTATCTAGTGTGTTTTGTGTGTGTATATGCTACAAGGCAAATTTAGATTTGCCTTGTCAAACTTCTGTATGAGATTGCCTGGAGCTTTGGTTCGGCTGTTTGTGGTTGGCAGTGTCCTTTCCTGCCTTGAAGTGGATACCAAAGTGATCAGCTGCGTAGGGGTTTGCTTATGCTTCTCAACTTCTGGATTTAACACAGACCATCCTTAACCATGGGGTTGTATTTGAGTGGGTTATTTCAGAGATGGACCCTTTCTGATGTTCTGGTTGGTGTTATCATCTCAGGCCTTTGTCTCTTTTCAGATGGGTGTACTTTTTTTTCCTTACACAGGAGGTTTATCTATTATTGCTGTTAGTCTCCAGGTTATTGAGAAAAATAGTGAGCCCTTAGAAGCTTGAGTTTTTTGTTGCTTTACAGCAATTGATAAAAGTGGTGTGTTCCTCCAAGGCGTTGCTACAGAGAGAGTGTGATTGCATTCTGCATTTCAGTGGGTGCTTTCTGCTTTGTACTATATTATAGGTGAGGCAAATTATCTGATACCATTTCTTGGATCAATGGATATGTTTTAATATTGACATTTTAAAAATCCATTCGCTTAAACCTGCCAGCATTAAAAAAATTAAGAGATCTTTGACAATGAGTTTTGTGGCAGTGGATGATCTTAAACACATTAACACAAGCTGAAAGCAAGGCGGTTGTATCATAGTATGTATTATTTCTTTTTATTCCCACAGTCTGACGTTATAAAATATTTTGTAAAAATATTTTTAAATGTTCACTTTCATGTAGCAAGAGTAATGAAACATAAAGATCCTATTTAGTGGAATGTAAATTCTTCTATTTTTAGTAAGTACTCCCTTGAATGGGTATTCAGCAACGTAAAAGAAGCTAAACCTCAGATATTATGAATTGTTTAGGCATATGGATTAATAAATGGGTTCAAAAGAAGAGTGCCCTTTGCTTGCATTAGATAGTAAAAGATACCTTTTCCTGCTCATAATCAGAGTTCAGTGATTATTAGAAACCTGAGCCTGGTTCCTGCCTGCTTTTCATCCATGGTGGAACACTACCATATTGAAATCAATGAGCATTGTGAGATTTCAACCCAGGTAATTACTAATTGCTTTTTTCTCCCTGTATAATATGCAGCACGGGCTGGTGGCAGTAGTGTTCAATTCTCTTTAGCCTTGTCCCTTCTGTGACAGTGTCTACCCACTGACACAACTGATAAAATGTGAGAGCAAGAGGCTGGAATCACTCAAATGATTTTGTGCCTAAGTACTTCAGGGATGCTTAACGCAATGGTCAGCCCTGTACTTGTACTGGGGGAAGTTATATCAAAGCCTTGAGAACTCTAGGCATCCCTGAGGTACACTTAAAAAGGAAGATACAGAAAACTAAGACCTAAATATGGAATATCTCTTCTGTGGCAGAGTTAAGAATTACAGGACTTGGCCTCTTTGCTGATTATGGCCAGTCCCAGATATCAAGAAAATAAATGGATTTTAAAAAAACCCAGGTAGTCCATGTGCTTGCTCTTGAATCAATCCTCATTTCAATCTGAGCAGTGAAACTCCAACAGTTACAGTTCTCAGGGTTAGTGGGTATTGCTCAAATTCCATTAGTTCGGTGAGCTACAAAATTCCTAGAAATCTGTTCACCAGGAATGTGAAAGGGTCTGCTGGCCCTCAGAAATGTTTAAGTCTCAAGGGGATTTATGGAAGCCAGTCTGCTTATGGATAAATATTTTTCTTATGGTGAACAGTTGTTTATGCCACAAATATTGAAGAACATCACACAAGATGTGGTGCCTCTTAAGGCACGTGTTCCATGTATTTTTGAGCTATGTCATGAATTGGATGTACACAAAATTTGTGTTTTCATCTAGTATTTCTATTACAGGCTGTTGTTGAAATCAGTGGTTTAGCAGAATACATGGATTCATACCATCAGTCTGGTGTAGTGCTTAAGGCTCTGTTTCTTTATCCTTTATCCCATGCCTGATTAGATACAACCATTAGTGTATATTTCCTCTGAGCTCTGCTTAAAATACTTTCTCAGTTAAATCCCAAGTGAAGAAGTTGAAAGAAAGCTGAAACTTAAAAATAACAGTTTACACATTAAATATCTTCTTAATGAACTTTATTTCTGTTAATTTCAAATTACATTGATAAAATATTATTTTCTTTCTAGATGCTGTTCATAGCTTTAAGCCAGGCTTATATCAACAGTTGTTTGGGGGTGATAAATAATAAGCATTTAAAATGAAACCTTGCTATCCTTCATCTAGTCCTTAACTGATACAGTTCAGCTTGTTGACATTTTAAGCTCTGACCATTTCCAAAGT